>JANSTX010055065.1:0-10495 GCA_027564355.1 Penthetria funebris | reverse complement strand
ATTTTACGATTTTCAGTCACTCAAATTCTGATCCTCTAATTGATTATTGTGATTTTACTTGAAACATTTCTAGCATTTTTATTTATTCAATCATTTCTTTGTGGATTAAAATAATTTCTTGGTTCAAATTTGTACATTATGCTTCATAAAACATTATGCAAATTGTTTATTTTAGCAATTAGGAACATTTCAAAGTAAACTATTAACAATATTACGCTATTATCACTGCAAGGTGTACATTGATTGAATCACATCAACATGTTAGTTGATTAGTTCATTTTACCAACATTCACTATTTAATATTGTTCAATGTTAAATACAACACGGGTTTGTAGATACGCACCGCAAATTATGGCGACGAATGGATTGACTAACTATCATCGTGAGTACTCAACACACCTTTACATCCTCGCAGTTTCACCGATAATACGATCACAATATATGTAATGGATTGTGTTTGCGGCTATATAGTGATAATGTCGCCGTTTTCGCCTGATTGATAAAACATCTCAACAACACACTAGGTAGCTGTGAATTTACGCACCACCCTACTGAAATATTCCACTTACTTTCATATATAATTGTTCACTTACTTTCATATATATTTGTTCAGATTTGTTTACCTGGTTCCTGATTCGCATTTCTGTAAATTTTAGCAAAAATGTACCGATCATTGTGGAAGCATACATTTTTGAAGAAATCTAATTGTATTTTTTCTAAATGAAATAATTAGTTCATGATATAATTGGAATAAATTAGTATGACATAAATACCTTAATTTCACTATAAACTAAATTTTTTAATTCTTCAAATGAATTGTCCGAAGTTGAGTGAATTTTTCAACGAAATGAATCGTATGTAAATATTTCAACGTAACAAAATCTAGTTCGTTATTTAGTATAATACGTTTGTATTTCCAGCGGATGAATGGATTTGCGCAACCTATATTCATCTTCAATCTACAGTATATGTCAATTTTATATCGTATACGGCTAATGTCTTGTTTCTGTACTCGGTGAATAGACATGCAACTGTTATGTGTCAACACCAAATAATTCTGCATTTTGCGTCTGACATGGGTCTCTCACCAACAAACAGGATAGCTGTAATTCTATATGGCACTCTATCATAATTGTACAGATTTTTAGCCGTACAACTATACTGTATATTAAAAACTAATGTATAATTACGCCTAAAGGTTGCATATGGCGACATTACGATATTAATTTGTCGTTTTTAATATGCATATAATATGAAATGTGAGCAGAAATAACTATAATTGAAATTCACCAACTAAATAAATTATAATTATCCTGTTATACATTCGAAACAACAAAGTGGGATTTATACTCCAGTGAGTATAAATCCCACTTTGTTGTTGAAATATTTTTTCAACCATATGTGTGTACACACATATTAGGATAATGTATTCATAACATTAGTTTTGAATTAAAAGGAATTACAAACTACTAGACAGTAGTTAACAACCATGTCATGGGTCATAGGCCTCCTCCAGCTTTTTCCACCCATGTCTGTCTTGTACAAACTGTGGTATTTTTTAGTATCTTTATTTCATTCATCCAAGACAAATTAAAAGATTTTCTTTTAATATGTACCTCAGTTTTCCAAACAATATGCTAGATATTATTTAAAATACCTCACATACTCTGCAATGGAATTCTACTGCAAATAGTTCAATTTATTCCGTATTTTCTTGTCACATCCATTGGAATATTGTTGAAATATTTATCCAGTAATGTTTCAAGTACAAATCAAGTGTTTTTAAATTCGTTATTTCATTTATTTCTGTTATATTGAATATTATTTTAGATTTCCATACTATCGAGATAATAAACAAGGTTGGCAAAATTCTATAAGACATAATTTATCACTTAATGATTGTTTTATAAAAATTCCACGTGACAAATCAAATTCCAGTGATGATAATGAAAATGCAGCGGGTAAGGGTAGTTATTGGATGTTAGATTCATCTGCATGTGATATGTTTGAACAGGGAAATTATCGTAGAAGGCGTACACGAAGGCAACGGCATACAAAAATGTTACTTTCAGGACAATTACAGGTTTGTTGTGATGCATTTAATAATTTTTGAAATAATGAAATTATGCATTTTTTTTTTTTTTTTATTAGCATTCACAATTTTCATTTCCATATCATGAACTATTACAAACATCATCATCATCATCGATAGTACCAACAAATTTATCGCTTGATGAATGTGAACAAAATTTAGTAAAACGTGAAGAAAACAATTTTAATAATCAATTTGATCCTGAAAAAAATGAAAATATCATTTTAAATAAGACATACCATAAACAGGAAACTTTTCCAACTGAAAGTAATGAGTCTTGTATTAATGAATTACGAAAAAAATACTTAGCCAGTATCGATGCTTCATTAGACATTATACTGACAAGAAATTCAATAACATCAAATATAAATCATATAATTAAATCTAATAAAAATCAATTTGTAACGAAATCAAATTGTAATAATGATAGGAATTTATTAGATGAACAGCAGAAGTTTAGTACAAGTGAATCAGAAAAATTATTTTCAATAAAATCATCATTATTTACAATAGAAAATTTAATTAAGAAGGATAATGAATAAGAATTTATAATAAAATGGTAATAAAATATTTAAACAAAAATAACCTATGGACGGTTGTATATATGTATCACTAGTTAGGTTATGTGAAACAATGCATTGTTTGTAATATAAGGAAACCTCATGCAACTATTTATATTTTTGTTTTTTATGTATCTAAAAACTGCATATATTCAGATTTTAACAAACTTTATTGCAATAAGCACCGTTTGAGATTTAAATTGGAAATTTGTTTAAGTACAGACTAAATGTGGATCAGCTAATGAAGTTAACCTATCGATGATAGTCGGCCACTCCATTCGTCACCTTGTCTGTACACATACTCATATATGAATCCATAAAACTATTATTTAAAAATTATTGTTAGAAATAGTTTAAATTTATTCGTATAATTATTCAAATATTATTAACTCATGATTATTTCTACAAAATGAAATTACATTCATAAATAATATATAACACGTACCTGTATAGAAATCTAGTAATTAAATTTAATATTTCAGCAACCTGTTGTGTGGATTGTTGCTGTTGCTTTTCTATAACTTTTGTTTATATTTAAATAGGAACCCTTATATTATAAATAAAATGTTTGTAATAGACTTTCATCATAAATATTTTGGAGTATAAACTTGTGAAGCAGAATGGTGTACACTCGTATATAACAGGATAGATAAACTTCCATATTTATTTTTCATGTATTAAGAGTGTATACTTGTTTGTACACCTACAACTTGTTTATTATTCTATACCACTGTTCGTAATTATATTCATAATTTTTAATTAGACTTTCAACAACTAATTATTGTATTATGTTAGGTTTTATTATATCATCCATTACATTTTTTATATTCATGTTATATGTTATACTATATTACTAAGAATTACACGTTGTTGAATGACATATAACATTTTGTAACGATAGTGAAAATTGTATGATAACATTCTAAATAGATGAAGTATATGATAAAGTTCTAATTATATGATTTATATACATATTTTGAATATATAAATTAAATACAAATTTTTTAATCAATTTTGTGGCGTCATCGGTTTAGTAAATTGTTTAAATAAGATTAGCAAAGATTAGTGACATGTTTTAGGAAATAGAAAATATTCCCTCCAGTCTGAATAATTAAAGAAAATGTTGGTGAAAATGCAGAATCACCACTTTTCGTCCCCATAGTATTGACTATATACATTCTATATGGGTTATCTCCACGACAAAAAACCTTTCTGTCCGAATGACCCGTTTTTCCCTCAGTTTTTTCAATTTTGTCGAGTTTTCAATTTTTTTACTACGCTTAATAATTTTTTAAAAATATAATGTTTACAGAACCCTATAGAGTATGTTTTTTTTACACATACTCTGCATATTTTTGTCTTCTTTCTGAATTCATCTATTGTCGGTATTCACATTTTGCTGAACAGGGCAATTGTACATCAAATGGTAATAGGATTTTTATCGCTTAATACTTATACATGATTTCGAATTCTGAATTCGAAATTGAAAATATGTGTTGAAAATTTTGAAAAATTTGTGTTTCATGAATTCTATATTGAAGAACATATTATTTATTTAATTATGAACTAATTTTGGCTCACATTCTTTATACACTGCAAAGAATACTAAAATAATATATTTCACATATAATAACTATAAAAGTACAATCTTAAATAATATAAGGAATTGGCCAACAACTTTCGTAAGTGTTACTGCAGCCTCTTCAACAGTATACGAATTGTACTTTAAGATTTTCTGTACGCGTATATCTATATTTAGTGTTCACATTTTACCAATTTACGAAGCATAAATTCTCATATAGTTTCAATGCTTGGAAGAAAAGAAGCATAAGGACCTAAAGGAAGGAAACATTCATTGTAAAGTTCTTGAACAAAAATTCATGTGTACATTATCAGACAATATATAGAATGTATATAGTTGTTTAACAAGCGTACATGTATACCAAATATATTCTGCCTGCATCATTTATATAAGGTACAATATATTATACGTTATATATATACGTCTAAGAGACTAATACTATATATTTAAAGTACGTATTAGTTTATAATATATACAAAATTATTTTGTCTGTTTTATTGCAGAACTTATAGAACATAGTTTGGCACATAGCTTGGCTAGAATCTAGGCACTCATCTATAAATTATATAAATTTTAAAGTGTATAGGTATGCTCTTATGTTATGTTTGTCGAGAGTTTGTATAAGAGGTATGCAATTGTTGATGGTGCAATTTGATGTCGAAACTTTGCGGCACAAAGTTTGTACAAAGGCAACTGCTTCTACATAATATATGTATGTATATTAAATGGACATCTTCTATAGTATCAGCAACATATAAATTGCTGTTTTTGTTGTTAAAAGTACTTAAATACCACATACCACACAATATATATAAATACTCATATGCATACGACTATAAGGCTATTTGCCGGTAATTTTCATACAATGTGGTTTTCACTTATTTTAATGACATTATGTGGAACAAAAGTAAGTTACAAATTGAATCACTAATTAGTTGTCTGTAGCATAAATTTTCTGTTTGTTAAACTTTTTTTTTTTTTTTTTTTAAATCTGAGACAGTTTTCTTTTTTCAAAGCTATTGCATTTTTACTAAACAACTGCATTACTTTATTTCGTATATTATGTTTATAAATATGATATTAATTTGGTATTCCATGTATTCATGTAACATAAAAACAACCGTAAAATTTGAATTTTCCAACTACTAAATATCATGTAAGAATCAATTTTAATTGTGTCGTGCGGTTAAATAGACTCGTATCTACACAATTTTTAAACACAACCCCTGTATTATAGCCAATCTTCCTTATTTTATTTCTTTCTCAATATAAACTATGTATGTTAATCCGATTTTCCAGTTGTATTCCCTATCTAATTCTCAACAGACCCTGGAATAACATATTAAAGTATCTATTTAAATAAGGTGTACAATAAGCATCAAAAGTACGATGCCACATTTAAATAATTATTTATCACAAATTATAATTTCGTGTATCATATTTTATGTCTTATTAAGTAAAGGATATAATTGAATTGAATTTATCATACATCTAGACATCTAGACATTACTCGTTATCTATTTTTTTCAATCCGGTTTGTACATAGATACTTAAACTTGACCTTGCTGGCGCTTAACTGGTGTTCAATAACCTTGTTAGTGAATTGTCACATAATGTCAAATTATGGCGATTATTTCACAGATATTTTGGCGTCATTTATAATTTTTATTTTAGCATTTTAAATTATTTGCGGTATGCGATAATTTGAGTACGCTTCAACATATCGAAATGAAATTTTGTTCAATAATAATTCTAATATAATTTAAATATTATATTTATAGAGATCAAATGTGGGCAGATGAATTAAATTAGAGTACACCTGTATCACGCACATAAAATTTCCTCTTAACAATTAACGCAATACTTTCGATACATTTTTTGATTAACAAATTCCATGTACATTTAGGTTCTATAGGTACACAGTATCAGACATTTCTAGAATCCAAAATTAATTATCACTCCCAAGGTTGTATACATTTATATTAGACTAATGGGATGTTCAAAATTGTCTGCTTAAACAATTTCGTAATTTCGAGTACAAAAAAATTAATGTAAAAAATAAGGTTATATTTTCCGATATTTGAAGTGTGTCATAATAGTCAAAAATTGCATAAATACGATCTTTAGAATTTTTTTGGAGTAAATCCTGGAATCGTTTGGTCAATTTTGGATTGAAATATTTGCGTTTTGGTCATTTGATGCACTTTCAAAGGACCATAAATCCGTGTTAATTGAAGATATCTCACGCAACAACAGTCCAGATACTATTTTAAAAAATTTAGCTAACTTTTATAGTTTACCTGAATAAATGGGGGAACATATTAAAAGTGATTTTCAGAGTTAGGCTCATTTGACAAAAGAAAGCATAAATTTAAGTTTCTTTATCATTAACTTGATAGACAAAGCCTCAGTGTATATTGTTAAAAATATTTTTCTAATTCTAATTCATAAAATATATGATAATTATGTTCACTAGTTTGCATATCATTGCCCCCAGTTAATGATATTACCGTTATTTCATTGGTAAACAATAATTTTTTCCAAAACGTGAACAATTATCATTGCCAAAATTTTACGTTCAATTTGTATATCAGATGCAAAATATCTCATTGCATATTTTGTCGAAACTGTTTTACCATTACCAGATTCACCGTTAACAATCATACTTAAACCATATAATATTGTGTATGCTTCCTTGGACAACAAATATGTCCACCATATCTTTTTCATCTTTAATTTTAATTTCTTTTGGAATACTCGTATCTGTTATTAATTGTATAATTTTTTTGCACTAATACTATAATTTCGGTCAATCTATTCTTTCCTGTTTCTATTACAAGAAAATTTATATAAGTTTCTAAATATATATAATATATATAATTATAATTCTGACTGTAACTATTTAAATGCAATGTACTGAGCTCATGTACGGGTTGAATTATGTGAGAGAAAAATCCAAAAATTTGATCAAACTAACTTCTAAATTTTTTACACTTTAATTTGCCTCCAGTTTTCATTTATTTCCGTGAAATCTAATACGTTTGCTTCTTTTGTCATCTGAGGGTCTGATAATCTACGTTTTTCATCGCTGCTGATAATAAAATATTATCATCTGTTTGTGATTTGGAATTGTGGAATTGTAGGTTAATATTATTTCCGACATGACATATGATAATAAATAAGTACACATTCTGTGTACCGTATTTGTCTGAATATTAAATGGGCAATAGCCTACGAGCACACGTGTGCCACGTGTACTTAATTAAAAAAAGAAAAACCCATATAAATTTACAGAAGATTCTATTATTGTATTTAATAATTAATTTAATAAATTAATTGAATAAATTAATTAAAATTACCTGATGGATCACTACTGTGTGTTACATATGTACTTGATTTATATATATGTTATATGAATATATGAACTGCACTAATTTACAACGTGATATTGTATAATGATATACTTATATTCGTTTACCTTTACATTATCCTTTCTGTATATGTGGATTTCAAAAGCTTTTAAAAATTTTAATGGATATTTCCACGTTTAAATTAACATTCTTCCGTTTTATTTTCCAAGATGAAACTAAATTTATTATGTTCGAGTATCTTACATACAGTTCTTGTATATATTGAAGAGCTACACGGCTTTGGGCTATATATATAGCGAGTATATGCACATTTTCACATTAATTCTTGATATATTTTATTTTCTATTTTAACCCTAAACTATATATATATATATATGTATATACAAAAGTGTATTTCTGCAGTTAATGGCTACTCTTTCCTGTTAAAGAAAGTGCACAGACTCTTGAGACAGCCGTAAATTAGCGCCTTTACTTTCTGATATTGCGAAATATTTCTATATTACGTACTTACCATACACGTTTTTGCCATAACATAAACGTTTGATGTTATATATACGACAATAAACTCAAATATAGTATCTGCAAACGTATTCGTAGTTGTTGGTCCAGTATAAAATTACTTAGCTGTTTCTATTATTTCGTTATTATACCTTATTATAATGCTATCTGATTTGTACACTTTCCAACATTCTCATTTAAGACTTCAAGACGGTGGATTTACTATTATGTCCATCCATGTTGATTTCGGTAACTTATTTCGATGGAATCTCACAATTCATATACTGATTGGCAGATATACAAGAACATACGAGTGTATAAGATCTAATAGTCTAAATAATGAAAATTGAGATGACTAAATGTATTAAATATTATACTTTATTTTTTATGCTAGTTCTATTTATATATAAATGTTTTCCAATTTGTCATATAAATTGTTGGAAATTAAGGTTAATTAATATCGAAGCTATTGTATATTATATTCTCAACAATATGAAATGACCTACATAAATTGAGGACATTAAACGTATCATTAAATTCAAGAAGGATAACATAGTATATATCCATATATATGTATATATATAAATTAATGTCACATACACCAGGTTTTAATTACAAAATTCTCGTAGAGATTTTACAAATTACTTCAAAATACCAGTACTTTTTAAGAATATCAGAACCTTTATGGATGCCATTCTTCGTGTTGAATATACAAAATGTACTACTCATTTATTATTTATACAGGGAAAACTAATGTAGAAACTTAAATGATTATTCAAATTTTAACAAACATTTATGTCAGAAAAGAAACTATTGAATTTCACACAGATCTGCTGGCAACATAAATAAAGTTTAAGATGAAATTATGTACATTATAAACGTAATTTATAATAATAATAAGTAATATATAAAGTGAGTTCAGAGTCATATAGCTGCATATAAAATAATTTATATATTCGGTTTAAGTTTCTATAGTTAAATTGTAATATAATATAATATACTATATGAGAATATATCATAGTTTTATATTTGATTTAATGTACCTCTGCACAAATTTATATACACAAATATAGTATATATTTAATAGTGTCAGAGAGGGAGAATCGTTTAAGGCAATCCTAAGATGTGACATGAAAATTTGCATAATTACATTCCATTATGTAACAAGTCAGAGTGTATGAACTTTCATTTATACTGTAAAACTATACCTAGCTAAAGTGTATGTTCTAGGTATCAATATGTATATATATATATATGTGTGTGGGAGTATAATACTATTTATAGTTACAGTAATGCATTATAATTTATCTTTTTAAAAAACTTTGAATTTATTCTGTATTAATGTTTGGCCTCAAAGTATGAGGGTATGGTACGTTACGTACGTACCATAGACAAGAAGTCTTATATTGGTTTTATTATACAGGATTCAAAAATATTTTTACCCTTTTTGATTTCTTGAATGATCTTGTTTTTTTTTTTTTTTGTTCAGAATTGATCGTTTTGTTATATTGTTTTAATTTAAATTAGTTTAATTATTTTTAAAAAAATATTATTTATTCAAATATGTATCTACAAAAGTTTTGTAATTTGATGTATATTTTTTATGGTCACTGAAATTCGGCGAAAATATTTAAAACTTATTAAAATACTATTAACATTGAATATTGGAATTTGACTAAATTTGAATTTTTGTTTATATAAAAAAGAGCCTTTACATCCATAATTTGTGATGGATGAAAACTTCTGTTTGTTATAATTTAGTCAATAGTTGACCTCTGGGGTATTATGCCAAGTGTATTTATATGTTGATCTTTATGTGACAAAAAATGGTATTGTCAATTCGAAATGCATTATATTACCGAATTTGAAAGATATACTTGATATTTATTATTTTATCTGCAACCTGTGAACGCGCCCAGTTGCAATTAACTTTGCAAATGACATATGCTATCAGTCCATATACCATCTTCTGGGATAAAAATACTATTCGAGATCTGGAAATAAAAAATTGTATATTTGTTTGGGAATATAGTTAAGTTTTAGTTTTTGGTATATATTTACACATTTTATTAATTGTTAAAATTAGAATAATTTGAATATACTATCTTTGTCGTAAATTAAACCTCTATACTCGTATCTATACATTAAATTAAACACTGTATTAGATATCATTTATTTTAATTTTTTTTTGCTATTAAACTAAGTTCGTTCAATTAAAATCCATTATTTACAAAATGTAATCTGATAGAATAAAAGTAACTTTTTATTTCCTTTATGTTCATTAAAATGTTTTCCAATGAACAAGCCAAAATAGTGAGAAAAAAAAACAGCCAACAAATAAAAGGGAAATCAATTTCGATAAATAACGTCCATTTTTACACATAGGATCTCC
>JANSTX010055064.1:0-10497 GCA_027564355.1 Penthetria funebris | reverse complement strand
TGTTATAATATTCATTAACAGCAACAATGTATAGGCTCAAATTCCTATATCAAACATTAGATATATACTGATGAAACCAATAAAATGAAGAGTTTCTTTAAAAGAAAAAAAATGGTTTTAAATATTTAATTATATTAAATCACACAGACCAAAAAGTAATATTTTTGTGCATACTTCCTTTAAAATCATTAGAGCCTAAAAAGAAAACCATATCTTACCATATAAGAAGTTACATAAAGTTTGAAACACATATAGACATAATTAGAGCCTATACATTGTTGCTGTTAATGAATATTATAACAACATTTTATTCAAGGAAATGATGATTAGTTTGTATGAAAATTCACAAATACATCAAATCAACATTATCATTATGGAGAGACAACAACATCATTGTTAAAGTACAATAAAATAGTAAAAACTAATTAATTTTATTTTTTTTTTAAAGAAATTCATTAATGTATACCATATTTTCTTTTTAAATTAATTCAATGTACCATACCATATATCTTCTTCATTTAACAAATGAAAAAGAATACCAACAAATACATACCTATATGCCTACCTGTGCCTGGTCCTGCTGCTGTTTAACATTTATTGTGCGCTGCACTAGCTGTTATTGTTACTGGTTTACTCGCTGCCATTACCATCGATGCAGATGATACTGAATGCTGCCGGTTTCACCAAACCAGAAGAAAATAAAACTTTTACCTGTTTTCAACACACCTTACTTCTTATATTATTAATAACATTTATCTTCATTTATTTGTCGGCGGCAAAAATGGAATAATTTAACCCGAACAACAATAGTCAATCTTTAGTTTGTTAGACATTCAGTCAGTGCATAATAATCGATCGTATGGATCACATGTGTTTATTAAAAAAAAAAAAAAAATTAAATTTAACTTCGTTAAAAATTCATTTTATGATTTCGAAAATTTCAAAGTGAAATTTTGTTTTTGATTGCAGTTTGTTTAAGTGAAGGAAAAAATACTTAAATTTTTGTTAATTTATGAGTTAATCAAATAGACATTTAGTTTTTTTTTTTAAAATTCGATCTTTGGGACCCTATACAATTTAAATGGTGTTAATTAACAAATAGTTTATATAGACTTTTTTGGACATATTATTTGAATGTGATCAATAAACACTAATAATAAAAATAGTGTCGATTGTTTAAAAAAAAAAAAAATAGTAAAAAAGATATAATGTGAATGACAAATAAATTTTACAATTTTATGATGATTTTGTACTCATTTTCGAGTACCGATTGTGCCACTTTGTTTATTACATGCATAATTTTTTGTTTTTCTTAATTTTTTAGATAAATTTCATATTTAACTACTTTTATTTTATGAAGATAAATGTTAAAAATTTCTTATACTTTAATATACATTTTAAGGTATAAATATATTTATGCAGAATTTTAAAGAAAAGAAAGTGAAATATTAGTTGCAGTTTTTCTTGAATTTTTGGAATTTCGCTCGTTTTTTAAAAATATTTAGTGTTCATAATTTCTTCTTCATCATTTTAATTAATTAGGAGAAATTATATGAAAAAAACTTTTTGTTTTCATTTAACATTTTTTAAACATTTTATTTTTTTTTTGTTATACATTAAAACAAAATATAATATCATTAAATTAAAAATATGGACAATAAATTTGAAAATCATTCAAAACCTATATTAAGTCCAACACGATCACTTGACGAAGGATTCGAAAGTGATCCTGATCGTATTTCAACTGATTCAGAACAATTAACAAATCCATCACCATCATTTGATATATTACAACGTACTGATCGTGATGGTGTACAACACACACAAATAACAAGACGACACAATAATATTAATAATAATAATAATAATGATATAAATGAATATAATAATAATAATAATAATAATGGACCAACAAGTATTATTTGTTTACAAGGTGAAATTGAATCAGAAATTAATAAGACAATAAATTATAATAATAAAGTCAATAATAATAACAATAATAATAATAATATTAATAATAATAATAATAATAATAGATTAATATTACCACGTGCAAGTACAGTACAACTATTAAATCACGATCAACGTTTTCGTCGATCACCAATAAAATCAAAGGCACCACTACCACCAACAATAAGTCCAATTATCAGATCACATTCAGTTGATGTATTAAGAAAACGTGAAGTTAATAATAATAGTGCAACTACAGATTCAATTCGAAATGATGTTTTAGCTGGAAAATTTGTTCGTGTTACTGTTTCACCAAAACAAATTATTGGTTATAATTTACAACATCATAATAATTTAAATTTACAACAATCGGTATTATCAACAGGTTTTTCACCACCATCATCATCGTTATCATCATCATCTTTATCGTCATCTTCATCATCATCATCAACATCACCATCATCAGCGGCGACAATGCCACAATCAACAACATCATCTTCATCACAATCATCATCATCATCATCATCTCAACAACAACAGCAATTATTAACAGCAAATAGTTTATATACATTTTATCCGGCAGAAGGTAATATTCAAATTTATCCATCGCCACATTATGGATTAACGTATAAATCATCACATCGTAATATTCATGTTAGAGCACCAGTTTCTTGGACACAATCAGTACCCAGACAAAATAGAAGGTAAGAATTAATATCGATTTTAATTTCATCTTAAATATTTCAATTTAAAATAATTATATAGCTATTAGTAAAAATGCGTATCACAAATTTTCTTAAGATTACTAATAAATATTGATTTTAATATATCATTTGGATATTATTATATGGATATAAATTACAGAAATGTGATGCAGTTTATTATAATATTTGATTTCCTGAGCGATAGTTTGACCACTTCCAATGATCTTGTTTTTGTTTAACTTTTAAATTATACGAGTACTTGGATATGAACTATAATATTTAGATATTCTCTATTATTAAGTGTAATTTTTGAATTACAAATTTTGTTACAATTAATAAAAGTGACAGAACTATAAAAAGCGTAAAACAGAATTTTTGAAAAGTAAAATTAAAAAAAAGTAATTTGTTAAATTTACCAATAAAAAAAAAAAAAAGACTCAAAATGACGAACCCTACCTAAATCGATAAAAGTATTCTTTTTTTCGTTTTTTTGCTTCAAAATTCTACAAAATACTATATTTTCATATAACATTGAAATTAAAACGAACAATACATAACAAGAACTGCTATAATTTCACCATCAAATCATTATTGTCACGAAATTTATATAAAATAAAAGTAAAATAAACTTATATTACTAATGATCAATAATAGAAATGTGTAATTACTTAATCTATAAATTTGATGATCACTAATTAACTCGGTGTATTTCTATTTGATATAACTTAAGGCTTACCAGTAAGAATTAATTTATTTATTATATTGAATGTAAATTGGGAAAATAGAATAGAGTGTTCATCAATTGAGTCTGTGGATTTCGTTGCCATTTCCCACAAAACACTGACTTCAATGTATTTAAACTCTCAAATTGAATAAATAGATTCAAGTATTTTGACTATGGTGACCATTCTTGTGAAGAACTGAATTGTGGAAAGTGAATTTGTAAAAATTGTTATGTTAAAGTTAAAATGTTCATCGGTTAGAATAAAATTAATTGTGTGACTGGCGGTTAATTCATCATTTAGCACCCTTAGCTAGTCCACTTGTTGATTCAACTTATACTCTGATCGGTGGATACGATTGAAGAGCGATCATTTGCAAATTACAGTTATCCAAAAGATTTCAATAGCAGGCGATAATATAATAATGTCATTGATCATTGAAATTTTTGTTGTCTTTAGTGGAGTTTACTAGACTTTAACTTCAGCTGTCAATTTCGCTCTGACGTTAATTTCTGAAATTGCGAAATTTTATTAATATTTAAGAAAATCCTTTTTATTCTAAAATGCTAAATATAAAATAATAGTCGTAAATTAACATTTAAATACCAACGTTCTTTAATGTTCTTTTATGTGTTACATAATACTTTTTTTTTTTATCTTAAACAAGTTTATTTTGCATCAATAAATTTACGAAAATGTTATTAAAAAAAAAATCATAAAAAAAATTTATTGGAAATTCGTGTTTATATTATAAAAGATTTATGAGTTATACATAGCTGACCCAATCAAATGTTAACTTTTGAAACTATAAATAAATTTTTAAATAATTTTGATGTCTAGGTGAATACTAAAATGTTTATTTAAATGTTGTACCACCAGTACATATAGATCCTTTTCTGCAAGTTTAACTGATCATAGTTATTTTGGTGATGGTCGAAAGTTATAATTTTTAATAATAAACAGCAATATAAGTAAATATTCTTGGTTCTTATCGATGTAATATTAAATGCGTATTGAAAGATTAATGGTTCAGAAACAAGTCACAAGAAAGTGAATTTGGAAAGACATATGTCTCGACAGTGAAATAAAATTGGTTCATAATATGGTGATTAAAATTAAGGAAACCAATTTAAAATGTTAAAAAAAATTAAATTTAAAGTTTATTATAGAATTTAACAAAAAATTATAGGAGTAACTTATTTAAAATTTTCAAATTTGTATTTATACTTATCTTAAAACTTCGTCGCAAATTTCAATAAAATAACAACGTATCAAAAATTACATTATATATACAATCTTTGTTGTATTCGATGTAATATATCAGAATGGATTAACAGTCTTATTATTATATAAGTCCTTGGCATATTCTTCTGAATGACAAATTAGAGTGCGATGCCAGTATTAGAACATCGTCAGCATATTTCAATTTTGTGATTAAATGTATGGTATTTAAATTTGTAATGGGGTAGCAGACGGGGGAAGCGTATGGTAAATCTTTGATGTATAATGGGAACAATATTGCAGCACTGACTGAATCCTGTATTACGCCAGCAAGTATTAGGTGGGAATTAGATATTCAACCACCGATTCGATATATAATGTTTACAAGATGGAAATTTGAACATTCTGAAGAATCTTGACCTAAATTTATACAATAAATAAATAAAAGTTACTTTCAAGTAATGTCTCTCGTATAAAAATTTTAAAATTATTTAAATTACTAGTAGCATCCACACTTCTATAAATAAATTTCTTTCAAAATTAAATGAAAAAAATTATTTATGCAAATTTTTTTTAATGTTTACAATATCCTTGAAATATATAACCAAAATTATTGAATAAGAAAAAATGTCAATTAATAAACATTATTTACATTAGTTTTTAATATCTGTTAAATTATGCCTACCAGAAATTGGATATGTGATTTCTATGTAGAATATTATAATTAATTTTTTCCTAGGTTCTTGTTTTTTTTTTTTTTTCTAATTATGAAAGGAAATTCGCAATGTCACAAAGCAATGTTAATGAAAGTAATATCACATTGATATATTATAGTATATTAAAATGAAATTAATTATGATATTGACGAAGCACAGCAATAATTGTGGTGGTGTTGTCAACCTACAATAATATTTCATTTAAAATATACTATAATTATATTATAAATAATTATAATTACATTTTATTATATAGGACAAGAACTCTATTCATTTATTAATTTTATGTATTATATTTGCTATAAAAAAAAAACATTGGAAAATTGAGACGGATAAAAATAGTGCAAATGGCATCGTCGAATATATAAAATTAAGAGGCGGTAAAATTTCATACCAAAAGTTTGTAATTTTTTCTAGAAAAACAATATTTAGAACTTTTAATTAATTAAATCAGCTTAAATTTAAATTTTATAATATTACAAATGTAGTTAATAATCAATTTGCATTGGAAGTTTTAAGAAAATACTTCCAACAGTTTCGATTATGCTCGAGACACGTGATTATCACTTACTTAAATTTTAACTTTATTAGCTAATGTTATAAATAAATTTAAATTTTACAAACATGAAATTTAATTATTAATGGTGGCGAATGAAGTGGTTGTTTAATATCTTCAGAATCTTGAAAGCTTAGTGTATACAGGCATTTTCAGCTGAATTTTAAGTAACCTAAACCCCGGATCCTATTCAGCAGCTTATTAAAGTATTTTGTCTACTTATCCATTTCTTGCATTTCAGATCAACTGAATTTTATGTTATGTTGTAACTTTCTGTCAATTATCTCAGTGGCAGGTTTCCCTCGGAATTCTATTAATCAAATGGTTTGAATTTAATCCAGATCATCTGTTGGCATAATTATAGATAAATAAAAAATAATTCTTCTGTTTTTTTTTTTTTGATTTCCTAAAACACAAAAAAAAATAGAACAGAAAAAAGAAACATTCCCAAATAATCTTTTCTAGTTCATCATTTCTTATTTACTAAATAAACTGGTTTATTTATAATAATAGGAGAAGAAGAAAAAGAAGTTATTGACCAAAAATAAATAAACAGTCACCAGAAGACATAAACTTAAGATATATACACAAGTATATTGATTTCACTTTATATCACCAAAAAAAATTAATTAAATACTCATACTATTTTATTTCTATCATAAATTCACCGGTTAAAATAAAGATTTAAATTTTTAAAATTGTTTTTTTTTTTTTTTTTTTTAATAAATTTAAATAATATGCGTCTCTAATAATCTTATCTTGATACTTTCCAACTTATTCTATTTTATTTTTTTTAATTTAAAGTCAATATAACATTGATGTACTAATTTCTTTATTTTCTTTACATTATTTACATAATAAATTTACACTATTTGATTTTTAGATGCATTTAATAATAAATGGCATATTCATATATAGTTAATGATAATGGTAAAAATCGTGATTTTCAAAAATAAATTATTTATTAATAATTAACTGAATAGTATAGATAATAATAAACAAATGTGTTTTGTTAATTGGCAGTATAATATGCATAAACAAATTGATGACACAATTGTTGACAAAATTATTATACGATGTACTGCAAATATAAATTTGAAAAAATATTGACCGTATATGGAATATACGGTCAATATTTTTCCATAACATGAAAACAAATATTATTATTTAACCAGAATTGACTCACCCTCTTATAAATAGTAAATGATTTAATGAATCATTTTACTATATAGATTTATACCAATAAATGTATACGGATTTTACTTAAAACCTGTGTAATTGTATATCACCCAAGAAAACCAAATGCTTGGTGATATCGTCTTTTTATCTTTGCTATACTTTTAGACATACTTAAATCGATCATACTCCATTTATCACCCTTAATAATAATAAATAATATCCACAATTATATGCACACTTAATTTAAAATTTGTTACAGTACAGAGTTTAATATTTTCCTAAAAAAGCATTAAATTTTCTAAATAAAAAAACAAAAGACTTGTAAAGCGACGAAATATTTACTACAGTTTTGATATTTTAATTATTTTTATTTTTATTTTTAATTTATTATTTGTTTATTTTGTATGTTCAAATTTATTCATTTTCATATTATTTTGAATCTACTTCAATTTAACTCAATATTGTAAATATCACATCATAAATTGTTGATAATTAAAATTTCATTTTTTAATAATTAACGTTAATTTATAATATATGTAAAAACTTATAAAAGTCTATATCTTCATATATAATTAACAATTCATGATTAATAACACATATCTATATTGGTAATTAAGAATTCATATATACAAATAACATGAATTTTATGAAATAACAACTTAATTATACGAGAATCATCACTTCGAACAATTTTTGTCGAGAGCCATCCATTCACACCATTTCCAGAACAACCAAGTCTTCAATTGCCCTGCTGACTCCAATCATGTACCAATATTACCGATCGATTACCTCAATGTAACACCGATCCAATTCCACTATAAGCACACAATTGACATGGTCAAATAAATAATGAAAAAGATAATTAAATTAAAGATAACTTATAATATTTAGAATAGGAATAAATTTTAAAAGCTTAATTTAGTAAACCATCATTTACAATACAAGAAAGATATATAATAAATAAAAATAACTTTTAAATTTAGTATTATAACTAAATGTATAATTTAACAAATAAATATAAAAAGTTCCAACCCAAAACCGAAGACATTTTTCTTAATAAAAATTTATGGTTTAATTTTGAATAAAATTTTTATTAAATTCTGGTTAGAAATTTTCAATTTTAATTAGACACCCACAGTCTGGTTTTATAAATGGTTTATACACATAAACATAATCAATGTCTGGGAAAAAATAATTTAAATCTTTTTTTTTTTTTAATTTATTTAACTTTATGTTAAGACATATTTATTATTAATAATAAACGTATATATTTATAAACACACCTAAAGGATAACATAAAGTCTTATAATTTAAAAACCATGGTTATTTAAATAATGCGATTTTTAAATATTTTTTTTTTAAAGATATTTCATCAAACAAAATTATATTCTAAAGATTTAATATATATGAGTTAAAAGATAAATTCGATTCATACTCTTCATATTCTTCAACATATTTTCCCTTGAAGGAAAATCTATTCATTTGATTGTCAATTTATTTTATTTATTTAAATATAAATCACATTTTATACATTAACTATTTAATGTAAGCAATATGGTGGTGTCAATCGGAAGATCAAAATGTCAACAGAAAGAAAATTATATGGCTCAGTACAAAGAGTAGAATAGAAATCGTAAGTAACATAACATCCTATATATTCGATAGTGATATACCATTTTTCCCGAAATTAATCACCAAGAACTAAGATTAGATTCTACATTTAACTCATAATAATAGCGCTTATATGCATCAGTATAGTATGGGTGATATATTGTACAATAAAAGCATTTTGTATAACAATGCAAGTCATTGCCAGTCGAACAACTCTTTCCGTACAACTTCCACATTATATTTGGTGACATTTTTCGATCACACACAACCGTACTTTAATCAATGTTGATGTGACAGATGATACCAAAAATTTAAATTTGGCTTTCGCAAGAGAAATGATTGGATTGTCATTAAAGAAAGTAGATGTTATTTTGTTGAATAACTGATTACATCGTTAGTATTAAACCAAATGATAAAAATTAATGGACACTAACTTTCATATTGAATATGGCTGCATAGTCTTTCTTATTAGTTTTGTACTTTTTAATCGATATTTTATTATATATCTGATTTTGTCCTGAACCCTGGCATTTCACCAACAAATTATCTTTTTCAATTTAACATTATGAAATATGTAGATATTGTTTTTACTGAAAACCTTTTCGTTTTTTGTGGTGGATGTCCCTGTAAAACCTATACTCTACTATTTCAATATTACTACTAAAAAATCTTAGTGTTAAAAAACAAAAGACCTAAAGACAACAAACCTGAAAAATATTATCAAATAAAAACTGTGAATTCTTTCGTGCAATTTTCTTCTCTTTTTTGATTAAAAATTGTTTTAGAAATTTTATTTTCACATTAACAGTTCTATAGTTTTTTAAAATAATTAATTTCAAGAGCCTCGAGAATTTTTAAATGCATTTCTTGCTCAATTCTTGGTTAATATTATATCAATGCTATATGTTTTTTAATTAATTTTTTTTTTTTTTTGCGTAATTGGTATGACCATCAAATAACTCACTAGTCATATTAATGATTATTAAATAATATTTACTATTACCATCATCATTGTTGTTTTTTGTTTTTACAAGGAAGCATAAGGGTTCGAACAAGACTATTATCCCAATTATGTTGTTCTTAAATCCTATGAATGTAAATCGTGATTAAAATAATGAATTAATTATGAAAATTATATGTTGAATAGCATTAATTCATCATTTTAATTAAACAGATTTGATCAATTTTCGCCAAATGAATGCTATATTTTTTTCTTTATCCATAATTTACACGTCTGCTTAATTTTCAAATTAAACATAATATATATTAATATTATTAAAAACGTTAATATAATTAATTATACTTGTATGTACATCATAATTTAAATATAAAAATTTTAAAAAATATTTAAAATATCTAGAAAACAACAATCTAAATTTATAAAAGCGTGAAAATTATAGTTTATAATATTCATAGACTGTGGAAATGATATGTTACATCAATCTAATAGTTTTTTATTTGTTAAAGCGATATTATTCTTTTTTTTTAAAATTACGATATTTTATTAAAATATGTTAGTTGTGTGTTTTTTTCTTTTTCTTCTTTAATTTAATAAAAAAAAAAAAAAGCATGTAACTCAACCAAAAGTATCCATTTCAAGTTTTTTGTTACATATATTCAAATTGTATATGGTATTTTTATTTGTAATGTTATGTCAATACGTATATATGCATATTGCATCTATTATATTTATGTATATAATAGATGCCATCTAATGCTATGTCCGTAATAAAATTATATAATATTGTAATAATATGTAATTTAAAGCAGTTTTAAAACCTATATATATATTATAAAATAAGGAAATTATATGATATAATTTATAGTATTTTTTTATT
>JANSTX010055063.1:0-10498 GCA_027564355.1 Penthetria funebris | reverse complement strand
AACCTTTTGCATGTACTGCCTAGAACCTTTTGCATGTACTGCCTAGAACCTTTTGCATGTACTGCCTAGAACCTTTTGCATGTATTCCTCGCAAATGCTCTAATTATCCCTTTTCAGTAACTTAATTATCAACCCCTCTTTCAATAATATTGGTATATCATCAGATATTCCAATATTGATGCAATGCCATTCAAGTCCATTTTCAACACGACTTGTCTACAAGACAATTTGGAGATTCGGTCATCCGGACTCTGAATAATACTTTTTCAGTTCACAGTTAACGATATTATTCACTTCATCTTTCCATTAATCTTATTATGAGTCTGCAGATTCTTTTGGTACATTGCATTGTTGTCAATAGCAGTCTTAATGTTTCTCCTCCTCAGATTCCAAATATCATCAGTTACCCATTCTTGTTTTTCATAACTAATAAAACCATAAACATTCTCATTGACTTGTCTTAATGCGTTTCCGAATGTGTTCCAGTCTCGTCGAACGCCTTTACAAACTAATCGAGTCGCCAAATTGCCAGTGAACTGTTATTTAACTTCTTTTATTTTTATAGTATCACATGCCAAAAAATTACATATTTTGTGATCGTGTCTTTAAACACGTGTATATAAAGGTTTTATAGGTAAGTTGTTTATTTTGAAATACCTTGAATTAGATCAAAAATATAGTTACTTACTTGTAGTTTTCTTCTTCCTTTAACTTCTCAAATTCTTTTATTGATTCACTAATACACTCGCTGTGTCCATATTTGCATAATGACAAAATATTCATACGAGCTAATATACTTAGTCGTGAATCTAATGGTGACTCCACAAAAGACAATTTATTATAAAGTTTTTCACTTAATTTTAGCATATAGCTCTGGAAATATTAAATGTGGAAACTTTAAACTAATTTCTAATTTGTTAAAAATTGTAAAATACCCTGGCAACATTTAGCTGATCACTTCTCATTCTTTTCATTATATATGTCCATGCATTTATTGCCGATTTCCATGGAATATAACTTTCTTCGTTTGCAATGTATTCATACAATGAAAATGCTACATAATACGAGATTTGTCCAGCCCTTGCAATGTTCATTACATCATCAATTAACTATAATTGTAAATGAAATGTAATCAATTAACTTATATTTTACTTTTGATCATATTTATTATAATTTTTAATTTTCATATCTACGCTTCAGGATAACTGAATGTTTGTGCACTTTTTCTCAGAGTATGCAATTATTCTTTATCAGAAGGCATTTCAGGGGAATTGAACAAATTAGGGTTTTTGTTTCTACATGTCGTAGCACGATATTAGTGGTTTGCCGAAAATACTAGCCTTTTGTAATCTTTGAAATCAATTAATCAATAATCCACTATGAACACAACGATAAAATATGGAAGCCAATTCTATTTAAGAATTCATTCTCAATAGACAGATATTCAATGGGTCAGTAATTCGTGTGACTTGAACTGTGAACTGTTCATCTTTTCTATTTAAGCGATACCCATTTGTAAGCATGCACCTGCATAATCGTGGAATCGTTGTGGGAATTTAGTAATTTTGCTGATTTCAAACCTCAGATATAAAGTTCACAATAACTACAGACATAATAGAAACCAAAAATATTATCGTATACCATAAAAATTGTACGTTATATTTACCTGTGCACGATTTAAGACATGTATATTTCCGTAATTTTCTGTTTTTAAAGCATTTGCGATATTTACCCAAGTTGTTTGATCATAATTAACTCTAAAGTAACCTATCAGAACCATTAGTAAATGTTACTACAACGTATGATAATTATAAGTATACGTTACCTGTTTGTTGAACGTTAAAAACAATCCAATCAATGTCTGTTTCGACACTAATATTTAGCTGATTTTGATTATTCAATAACGTAAAGTGTGATCTTGTAATTTCAAAATTTATATCATTTTTCATGACATAATTTAATGGCACATCCCAAACTGACTTATCATCATGGTCCATATTTTTAAGAAGGAATCGTTTTTGTGTGATTTCAATGTCTCTTCTATTTTGTTTCACATTAACTGTTACTAGTGGATATCCGGCTTGTGTTGTCCATCTTGTCATCATTGAAATAATATCAGTACCTGATGGTGCCTCCTTTTGTAATGCATTAAATAGTATTTCTGGTGTTGTTGCAGATAGTGCACTTTTTGTGATATATATATATATATATTTATATAAATTTTATAATTTACAAAATTAAAGAAAACAAAAATATTTAATAATAATTTTACTTGTCTTTTAAATACTGACGAACTGCTTTTTGGAAGGGTTCCTTTCCCATTACATGTTCAATCATTCTTAATACAGATCCCGCTTTATTATATGCAGTACTATCACCAACATATGATAGATCACTCATTTTTCGTGTATCAACAGTCATTGGATGTGCATTTTCCAATGAATCCATTTCGAAAACTGGTTGCAATTGTTCGACAACAAATTGTAAATCAAGACCCCATGTGTTTTGAACCTAGCACACAAAAATAATTATTGACCAAAATGCGTTTAATTTTGATAATTTAAAATACACAAAAATTGCATTATTTATATTGTCATTTCATTATATACCTCGGCTGTTCCAAAATATTGAAAATATGTTGCAAATCCTTCATTTAACCATACATAACCCCACCAATCACATGTCACTAAATCACCAAACCATAAATGTGCTTGTTCATGTGTTATAACAGTTGCAACACGTTGTTCTGCAATAACATTCGATTCAGCTGGATCATAAAGTAAAGCTGTTTCTCTATATAAAATTAGACCCCAATTTTCCATAGCACCAGCTGCAAAATCTGGTATTGCAGCATGATCTAATTTCTCAACATTTTCCACTGAATAATATGGTAAATCCACCCAATCATCTAATTTCTGTAATGATTTCATTCCATATGATTGTGCGTATGATGTTTGTGTATTGAATGCTTCTGGACGAGAATAGATACCATGGGTTTTATCAGCTGTTTGTCTTCCTTCAAATTCTGTTACAATAAATGCCAAAAGATATGATGACATTTTTGGTGTTGTTTTAAATACATCTCGAATTCGTCTAAATAAAAAATTAATAATTTTTCAATTTAAATATTAAATAAATAGCTATACAATAATCTATACATTTTTTTTTTTTGAATATATGGGCGTCCTGTATGTTAAATTGATAATATACTTCATGGACTTCAAATCTTCCCATCTGTCTTTAAGTATAATATGCAATCTATTATTTTTTTCTATTCATTTTAAATCAGTTAAGTTAATATGACAAGGAAAGTGTCATCACTTCTACTTCATTTACGATATAATGGACACATGCCATCTTCAAATTTAATATCCATTAAATTGAAAATAAGAAAATTTGCAAATATATTGAAATTGCTAGATTTTGGACCACGCTAATTTCTATCTCTAAAATATATGACACAATGCTTATGTAAGAAAACAAATTGTGTGATTGGTGTTCATCCTGTTATAAAAAGTTGAATCTAAGAACTTCTGAAGCGGCATTTTCAATCAAGGTTATTTTAAAATGTGTAACTTCTGACACTTTCAAATTTGATGCGGGGATTCCCCACGATTCAGTTATATTTCCTTCAATATTCTTAATTTTTATTAATGACCTTTTATTCCTAAAAACAAACCCAATTCACAGTTATGCCTAATACAGTACTCTGCATCATTCTTTTTGTTTCCATAAAAGGCCTACGGGAGTCATGGTTAATTTTAACAATGATATGAAGTTAATCTGATTGGCGGTGTAAAAATCTTGTAAATTTCAGTGAAAGTAAGATACAACTATATTTTTTAGAAGCAGATTCCCATATAGATGTTGATAAAAAGCTGTCATATATAATAAAAATATAAATCATAAAAATATCCTCAGACAACCAGACTTTGCTAATAATGGGATCCAATACTAATGAAATGTCATCCAAGTCCGCTATTAACATTACCGATGGTATAGCAACAAACATCTAAATATAAATTATTTTTGAAACAGTTGACCTTGCAATTTACAACCTTCATGTAATTTGATTTTCATTCAGAGAATTTTCATCCATTGGAATTATAATCCAGATGATAGATGATAGTGATAATATAATGATAATGATGATGATATAAATCTAGGGAATACAGACATGGTTTTTGTTTTTCAACAAAATATTTGTGACTGGTTGCATTTTAATAAATTAACTATCATTTTACTAAAAATTTTTTACTAACCCGTCTGCAGTAGTTAATGATGGTTCAATTTTATGTGTATTACTAAGTGTGGTAAAATAATTGCTTTGACGATTTATAATTAAATCAAATGTTGCTTTAAATCCTGGTTCATCGTATGATGGAAATGCTCGTCTTGCTGAAGTTGATTGAAATTGTGTTGCACCTATCCATCTACATTAAATTAAAAGCACAAAGAGGATATCAATTTTAACTAAAACTATGTAAAAAAAATTGTGTGAAATATACTTTGTAATACCATTTTCCATATATGAACTTCTATAGAATCCACCCATATCAGTTCCCAAGATTCCTGTATATCTAATAGTTAATAGATACTCATCTGAAATTTCTAAATTCTTTCCTAAATCAAAGTTACATAAACTTGTGATAGTGTCACATACTGGATTTGATATTTCAATCTCTTCTGTTTCTGATTGGAGAAAATGAATTAAATTGACATCATGTATTGTTAATCTATTCATATGAATTGTAATAACATTAACAATTTGCAGTGCCTCTAATCTAATTTTAACAATTCCATCGAATGTAAAATTTTCTTTTGTTGCAGGTGCATCCTCAAAATATGGTGTCAGTTCAATATTATAATTTATTGGAATTGTTGTTTTCGGCAAACGAAAATTTTCAACGTCTTGCTTAGTATTAACATCTTGAATTTTAAATATTGGGCTCACCAAATTGATATCATCAATTGGTACTGTAACCGTTAGCGTTATTATAGATAATAATAGTACCACAAATATTGTTGATTCCATTCTGAAAATAATATATTATGTTTATTTTATTTTTATCATACAAATAAAAGTGGGATGCTGTAGCGGTCTCCAATACAATATTTTCGAAAAAGTCTACAACTTATGCAAATTTGAACGTATAGAAAAAGATATTCTAAAATTTACACATCGATACATATTTAAGAATATTATGTGGTACTTTTCAACTCTTACTAATCTCAAGAATTCCAATTAAAGAATTTTAAGAGGTAAACGTTTTCTATCTCACTGGGCTAATATCAAATGAGAAGCTGCATTAGTTTTTAAAATATAATTACATTGTTTATAGGTTGTGTAAAATACAACTAACAAGTGGGTTAGTGATAAAATTTGTAATCAAGATGTCTACCCAAATTTTTTGTCACATCTTGAAATTAACGTGTATATTCGTGAATAATTGTATAATTATATTTTCGGGAGTAGCATCAGGAAATAAATATTTATAGAACAATTTCAAGCTACTATTCAAGATGATCAAATCAGCGATCATATACCATCTTTTAGCATGAGCACATTCTGTTCTCTCTAAATATACAACAAACTTAGTGGCCACAGTCTATTGACTTTACATATGGCTTCAGTCATTAATTGCTCACAAAAATAATATCTGATTACAAGCAGTTATATCTGTGTCATATTACAGAGCAAATTGCAGGGTATAGATATAGGTTAGGTATAGTATATTTTCAAATATCTGATAACGAATTTATGTGAATTAGTGTCTCTATTAATATATTTTACATTTTGATAAAGATTAATCAACATTAATCATAATTTAATTCTTAATAACATTGATAATAAATTATATAATGTAATTTAAGTAAATCTATTAATATTATTAGATACTGTAGATAATTTTCGGTGCACTTTTGGAAATCATAAAGCATAGAAAACGTGTGTTCAGATTTATATGAGATATGAACGCGTGTCTCTAAATTAAATTATATGACCGAATATAAAATTAAAAGGTCGTTTATTTAGAGCGAATACTCGAAAATAGGGCAAATTTCTAGTTATCATACTTATCAAATAGAATAACGGTACCTTGCTATGTTTGGTGACAAATGAAGTGTCCGACTATCATCGAGGTCACACAATGTAATATAAACTAGTATTCGCAGAATGATCATGAATAACACTATTAGACTCTAGATTTGTCTTGATCTTGAAATTGAAAATTTTGTCCAACCTTTGATTAAATGTCATGGAGGTATAGTACTACTACCAGCATATTAATAAATCGGATCTACGATTACGGTTACGGTTACAAGGTATTAATAAGGAATTGGGAATGGGAATAAATCGAAAATGTAAGGAACAACTGAAACGAGAAATCGGAAGATGAATGATTAAAAACAATGCATAGTCTATCTATATCTCTATGGATAATTATGATTGATCCCACATTTTCCAGTTGGCAAATTTCCTGAATTTTATGGCCTCCTTGCATTTAAATCAAATGCTCACAAATTTCTGCATTCATATCGTTCACCTCGGTCGGTATGAGCAAATAAAATCTTATTTTGTGTTTTAAACATTTAAGGGTATACTCCCTTAAGAATAACTTAAAAAAAGAAGTTGCTAATGCAACTATCTTAAATTTTTGTGATGCCAAAACATTTCCATTCTTAGTTGTCTTGTTACGCATTAGAAATATTATCAATGTCTGACGATTTTGTTTTATTTAATATTTTGATTGCATCTTCTATGTTCTGGTTTTCTAAATTAATAAGATTGATCGTTGTTTGCATTTAAATTTTGAAAATGAGTGATTGTTCAGAAGATATTGACACAGAAGATGCTGAGAATTATTTTTTTCAAATTAACAATGGAAATTACGTTTCAGATACTCACCGAATTTTATTTAGAAGTATGTTCTGATTTGTTGATTTTAATAATTACTTTATTTCTTCAGCAGATATAAACTAAAATTGAATTAAGAGGAGGTTAAAATTGTGTAGTTGCAGATGTAAAATAATGGAATTGTGTAACTGTTTAGATTACTTTGAAAAATATAAAAGGTAATTGAAATGCTGAATAACGTTAATTAGTGTCAAACGGAATTATTTCTATAATTATACACTATCTCCAATAATTTAAAGTTAAAACAAAATTCTAAAATATTAAACTCAAATTAATTTACTATTTGAAATTTTACTTTATGCTCTTTTATGTGATGATTTTAGTATATTTTTCCCAGTAACGAATTCGCATTGATTTCTGTTAAAATCTAGTTTTTGAATATCATTTTTTTCTAACTATTTTTAATACCAGGAAAATGTTTTGTGAATTTAAAATTAGAGATAAATTCGGAAGTGGGATCTATACTCTTGATTCTTATCATGAATGAATAATATGGTACAGGACAATTAATCATTTGAAACTGTACGTTGTGATTAAATAATTGAATTTCAAGTAAAGAGTTCGATTATGTTTAGGATATTCTCGACTAATTTAATCCTTTAAGTGTACTTAGTAGCTATTAAAATATTAGAGGAAAACTTATTAAAATCATAATTATAATTTATAAATTAATCAAACACTTAGAGGAAAAAATATCTATAATTACCTAATTAGTTCTCATAATATTTGTCAACACAAATTTAATTCACAATTACTGCTTATTTCACCACAAATGAACTTATGTTTCTAAAAGTTAAAACCTTGTTTAACGAAGAAACAATAATTGGTAATAGGCTATTCATTATTATCTGTAATTTAAGGTAAACTCAAGTAGATAAGTCAATAGTCATCATTATATAATTGTAATAATTTTACTTTCATTTCGTAAGTCATATCAAAGTTATTTTATCTTGTAATTCTAATATAGAAAATTTTATTAAATGAAGATTATAATAATTGACATGAAATATAATCTTATATTTAATCTACAATCGACATTTGAAGATTGTTAATATTTACTACTTGCACTTTAAAATATTACATTTTAGATTAGTTTTTTAATCTGAGATAAATTTCTTGGCCCTTGATTCTCATTAAACTTTGTGTTACTAATAAATAACCAATTGAGACTTCGTATATTCAGTAATGAAACAAAAATAATGATAAGCCTACGAATGGAGTGGCGGGAATATCATCAAGAGTATTCAATATATATGAAACCAAGCCAAGGTATATCACTGATGGTAACTCGATCACGATATATGTCAGTAACTGATCTTGATGAAAAGATTGTCTGAATGTCATGTTAGTTGACTTGGTAAAAAATAACGTGTTACGAGAATTGTATATGTACCACTCAACCGAAATATTTAAATGTATTACCGGATAATTGATCAAGATTAATCTATAGTAACTGATCTTTAAATTTCATTCATAGTTATTTGTGTTCATAATTAAAGTCATATGTTTAACAGAAATACGGCAAAGCAACATCATATAACCATGTGTTGCTATTAAGAAATTAACAAATTTAGAAGAGTATGTATAAACTGAACTTCGAACAATCTTAGAGGATTGTATTACCTCGAGCATTATTAAATATAATTTATTTACAGAAATATTGTAAACAGAATCAAATTTACTTACATCCATAATTCCATTTTTAATATAGTATTCATTAATAGAGAACACAAAACTGATCCCACCAAAGGTAATCCAGAGTAGATAAAAAGTAAATTTTATATACTTCATTCTTGAAGTATGCAATTATGAATTCAGAAGTTGGTATTCTCATTTCTGTGAATATAAATTCTGAAATGTGTTTTCCAAAATTTGAGAACATCTTCAACGACTTTTGACCCAATGTTTTTTTTGTAAACAGAATCTTATTTGATTGTGTCGATCATGTTGTTCAGGTTCTTGATCTGTGATCTGATAATAATAGTACCGGGTTCGTTTTTTCTGGAGGCACATCGTAGCTGTCGTCTAAAATTATTCTTAATTCTAATGATATTAATAATCCTCTGCGGTAGGGAGATCATACTGTGTATATTATAATGTTTTGGAAGGGTATCATTTGAGTCTACATTACTGTGAATCCGCTCATGAAAGAGAATTCGAGAGAGCTGTGGAAAGTTAGCAATCCAGCTGGTGGACCATTAAAGAACCATTTATAAGTCTACCATTAATATTATCCCTATTATTTTGCCAAATTAGCAACATTGACGAGAGTCACCATCAATGTTACTAACATGAATGTTGTCATTGAAACCGCTGCTATCCCAGGAATGATTTTAGATGCAACGACTTCAATGCAACGATATTCAAACTGGTGCTAAGAAAGTTAGAAGAAACAAATGTATTTTACTGTAGATGTTTTACGTCTAGGTCGGTTATTGTAAGAACTGGGTTGTTTTATCTATCGTGTCTCAATGTTTTGCAGTTATTAATAAGTACTCTGTGTATTTGATGTTGAGTTTGGTTTTATCATGTAGCATAACGTGTGGTATAGACGAATGTAAAAGTTCAGCATTGTCTTTTTTTGTACTTATAAATGAGTTGATATCTAATTGCATTGCTCTTAAATCGATACATTGTGATTGTAAGGAGTTAAGGGTACCTGTAGGATTAGGATAGATGATTGTCTTGAGCATTAGATGATTGGACGATAGTTTAATGGCATCGGCAAACGATAGTTTAGTATTAGTGACGTTATGTGTTGATTTTATTGGAATAAGCGATGTCTTCGTTACTCAATTATTTTAGATTTCAGCTCTTTGTATTTTTGACAATTGTGGTTAGATCGGATTGTAGTTCATGATCATCTATACATTTAACTCATCTGTATTTTATGTTGAATACGACATAGTCAGCACCGCTTTGACGTTCTATTGAAATTTTTTTGTTACGAAAATATTTGTTTGTCATAAATATTTTGACAGCTTCCGATATTTCGTCATTATTGTATCCGAACTCTAATGAAGAACGAATTTTGTTTGGCGAAGCGTATATGTAAAGAATTAAATTGCATGTATTTTAGGATGTTAGCACAATGTTCGGTGTGATAGTATGTAGACAGATTTCAAGATACTCATATAGGTGCAGAGTTAAGAAATGCATTGTCAATATCCTGAAGCAAAACAAGTAAAAAAATCGTTGTTTTTTTAATATCACATAACATTTATGTTTTCCTGATTCTAAGTTTAGAAACAAATCACTTTTAATGTGTTATTAAATCTAACCAGTTGAAGGTAAATTATAATTTTTAGATAATACCTTGAATACCCTGAAACAAAATAAACGATTTCTAAATAGAGTTTAACATACCTGCTCGCCATATTTTCAAATTTCATCATATAAGATACTCGTTATATAAAACTTATGTCACCTTATTCAATTTAACATCATTAGGCCTTGGGAACAAAGTTCCAAGGGTCTATTGTATTTGATTCCGTTCATGTAACGTCAAGAAATAAACATCTCAGAAAAACAAAATTACACAGAAGTGCTTATAATTGAAAAAAAAGTTGATTTAAGCATGTC
>JANSTX010055062.1:0-10498 GCA_027564355.1 Penthetria funebris | reverse complement strand
ATTATATTCCTGTAATTTTGGGCTATTTTGCAATTCTATTTAATAAATACTTATATATTATGTTGTGATCCGTTAAAAAATTCCCAGGGCCTACAATAATTGGCGATGACAATTACATTTCTCTCGTTAATACTTACAGATTAAAATATGTTATATGATAGTAAAATCTAGAAATTTAAGCAAAAAAAATATTCTATGTACAAGATATCAACTATTTTGCGATGCCCTTTAATGAATATTTATATACAATATTTGTGATACGTTAAGCAATTTCCAGGGTCTACAATATTTGGCAGAGCCGTTTCTCTGGTTTATTTTAAAATATTAGGTAATTAAGGTTATAAATAAAAAGCAAATCTAAGAATCTATAATATAATTGATGAGGTATTTTTATGTATGAGGTATTTTTATATATCTATGCACAAGATTTAAAGAAAATTTAATTTGTTCCAAACTTTGTTGATATTATAAAAAGAACAATTTTTCTAATATTACCGGTAAATGCGGCATAATTTTTGCTGAAATATATACATATTTGTACGCTTATATCACAGTATGAAATAGTGATAATAAATAAATCTTTCAGAAACCATACAATGGAATTAAATAAAATATCCAATGGAATAGAACAAATTGAAATATGCAAAGAAATTAATAACAATCATTTAGTAAATGGTAACATAGATGAAATAATTACTGATAATGATGAACCATTGGAAGATGCACATTGCAAAGCAGCACAACCACAGAAGATTATATTTCAAGATGTGACATCAGCATCATATTTAATTAGAAGTCATGTAGAATATACGCCTTGCACTGTAAGTATATTAAATATATATTTTTTTAGCTAAATAACAAAAACTATTGAATAATGGTATAAATATAACACATTTGGGTGTACGTTAGAACTCTCTTTACTAGAATCAATCTGTTGGAATTCGTGGGATATCATATTGAACGGTCATAAACTCCTTGTTACAGAAAAATTTAAATATGTGGGATCAGTTAGCACAAGTGGTAAACGATGATTATATTCAATTTCAATCAACTGCAGAAATTAGATAGATGAGAATATTGAAATGATCATCTGGAGTAGCATTGATAGATAAACCTATCACTAATATAGTCGTTCAAAGTAGATTAAGATGGTATTGTCACATAATGTGTACACCGGAAACTCATATGGTAAAATTGGCTTTGAATATTGAAAATGATGCAACACAACGTGGTCGCTATTGAATTATTGGTGATTCAAAATGATTTGAAAAGATTAAATGTATAGAATGATGATATACAGGACAGAAACTGGTAAAAAATCTGTAGAGAATCAGGAGGGTCGACCCAAAATAGGGACTAATATAAATGCAGTGTAAAACTCGATAACAATTGAATATTTTATATTTATCCAAATAGAACATATAGAATATGATCTCGTTTTAGTTGAAAAGAGTATTTTGATCTACAATTTCTAATATTGTTAAAATAAACTCAACTCATATGTTGTAATGTATATTAATAATGGTTATTCATTTCAGAAATCGCAATTGTCATCGGAACTTGATATGGATATTTATTTAAAAAAGGAGTTTCTTCAATTTACTGGAAGGTAATATAAATATTAATAAAGAATTATTAGAAGTGAGTCAAATCGTTATAAATGCAAATCGTTACAAATAATTCAATGGTTACTACTACGGCATTCTAGATTTGGAATAATGTTTTATATTGATATCCATAATACTTTAAACACTTCAGAATGTATTGTAAACAATATTTAACGTCCAATAACGGCATGTCACTAAAAAGATCTAGACAGTTGTTTAGACCGCAATTTTGTAATAATATATGTCTTATGGCGGGTTTAGATTAAAGCAACAAAACAGAAAACCGCAACAACCCCACAAAAAAAGTCTGCTGTGAATCAACTATTATTCATTTGACAAGAAAACATGAAACTCAAGTAGTCGCTATGGTCTTAACTCGCCATTATACAAAAATTCAATATTATATTTATTTCATCTGTTTTTATCTACAAACCGATACTTGAAATAAAAAAATTATAGTTCAAAAATCAGATTATTATAATAATATCTAGAATTCATAGTTATTTTTAAATCTTTATAAGTACATACAGCAATTTTGAGAAATCTTTATAAAATCTTATTATATCTAAGTACTTGTGTTAAGATTATACAACAAATAATAATGAAATTCAAAAGATTGAATTTTATTATCATTTGTTATTATATAATCTTATGTTGATGTTTACAATGCTTAAGATTAAACCAAATAATATAACATTATTATATTTGCTTTATGTTCAAAGTGGATATCTTCCCTAATAATATAAAAATTAGTTACTCAATTATTGTAGTCTACAAATGAGTTGAGGATTACCTAATACTTTTTATAGTGGAATACTGCGAACCACTTTAACCCTGATTAAATATAAACATGTAGTCAGTGTTTTAAAAAAACACTTAACCATAATAATACATTAAATATGACACTAATATTTGTTAAAGACAACTATGATAAATACCTGATCTTCTCTATTTAATATATATCCATTTTTAAGTCCAAGTATAACATTTTTTTAAAAAAGTGTTAGGATCGCTCACAGTACTGAATTGAATTATTTGCCAAGTGCCTGTAATACCACCATGTAGTGGCCACCTGAAACGTAGTTTGATACCAACATCTAATCAGACACGGTTAAAATTTAAAAGAGGTGAAAGGGTGCGGTTGGGCGCCCAATTAGTAATTAACATCCAACTTCAATAACCTAGTCAGCTGTGGGTTTTGCATCTCGCACAGCTGAAATACAGAATTGCACGAGAAACGTTAACAAATGGCCTCGGATCGTATGGGTATACGATGACAATTTTTGACTTACGTCAACGGACGACATTTAGAACATGGAACGTTAAAACTATGCTTGATTCGATGAAACTAGCGCAGTTGACTTAAGCATTGTAGAGGTACAAACTCGATATTTTTGGGTTGTGAGACATTCGATGGAACGAAAACGGAGAAAGATTCTATATCTACATATCTACATTTTACTGACAAATCTTTGGTCTGAAGATGTATTTTCTTAATTAGATATAGATTTCTACTAACTTTTACTTGATAGAATAATAAAATTTAATAACATTACGCATGCAATTCTATTAAATTATCTAAATTATCGGTAAAATAGATGTAATAATATCTATTAATTTATTAATAAATGTGTCAAAACTCATGTCTATAATTTTTATTTCCGTACAGTTTTAAAGAAAGGGGAGCTCGATACGCACTTCTAATGTTATCTGATGAACAAAAAGAGAAGGGAGTAATTGCTGCCTCACTTGGTAATCATGCACAGGTAATGAGAAACTATAACTTAAACATTTATGTAATTGAAGGTGGAAAAAATTAAATATTTTTTAGGGGCTAAGTTATCATGCACAAAAGCTAGACATACCATGTACTGTCATTATGCCACTTGCGGCTCCAATTATGAAAATTCAAAAGTGTAGACAATATGGTGCTACTGTTATAGTTCATGTAAGTATTGCTTTTTAAATATGTATATCATTTGAACAGATAGCGATCATAAATTCAAATTCAACCCTTATATCCATCTTTTTCATTTAATTTAATTTAATTTATTTATTACGTAGTCTTAAGAGTGAGGGAACATTCCATTATTCCATTTTTAAAAGTAGGACATAATAGTTGGGACTGGTAGTAACAAACTTAACATCGCAATATATATCGGTAATGCAAAGTGTGAATTATATGACAATGGTTGGGAATCTTTTACACGGAGTAAATAATGTAGACAGTAATGAAGAAATTTTTCAAATACGAAAATTTACTAAACTTAAAGTGCCATCCATAATAATTGCTCATTCGGAAATTAAAACAGCCTCGATTTGCAAAACTGAATTATGAAGTCAAAAATAATAGACTAAAAAATTACCAATGGTATGGCAATCAATTGGTGATATGCAGTTGAATGAAATACTCAGGATAATACAAGACATGACCTTACACGTGGTCAAGAATAGTCATCTTAAATAAATAGATTTAATGTGTGAATTTACGACGCATTATTTGCTAATATGCATATTTTTTATTATTACATTTTCAGTTTAAAAATTGATTTAATTTGAATGTACTTAACTTTATTTATAATAACGTATTATGTTCATATGGCAATAAAAATATTATGTCTTTTAATTACTAATTATAGGGCAATGATATGGGCGAAGCAAAAATTCTTGCTATGATGTTGTCAAAGGAGCAAGGTTTATCATACATTAATGGATATGATCATCCACATATAATTGCAGGACAAGGTACAATTGGACTAGAAATTTGTGAACAAGTACAAGATGCTGATGCTATTGTAGTTCCAGTTGGTGGTGCTGGATTAATAGCTGGTGTTGCAGTAGCTGCAAAGGCACTGCGACCAAAAATAAAAATTATAGTAAATTATAATGTTTTACCAAAAATTCATTTTGCTTGTTCCTTGTTTTACATTACTATATTTTAGGGTGTTGAATCAGAAAAATGCCCCAGCTTTTCAAGAGCTCTAGAGAATGGATCACCAATTTTAACACAAATTAAACCAACTTTAGCCGATGGATTGGCTGTACCAATAGCTGGATATAATTCGTTTGCAACAGTTGTGCCACTTTTAGATAAAATGATTGTCGTAAAAGAGGAATGGATTGCATTAGCTATACTAAGATTAGTTGAAATTGAAAAATGTGTTGTTGAGGGTGCTGGTGCTGCAGGATTAGCAGCTATTTTAGCAGGACAATTAAATGAATATAAAGGCAAAAAGTTGTTACTTATAAATTCTGTTACGTATACCATTATTAGTAAATTTATTTTATTTTCTTTAGAATAGTTTTATTGTTGTGTGGTGGAAATATAGATACTACAATTTTTGGCAGATGTTTGGAAAGAGGATTAGCAGCTGAGGGTAGATTACTAAAGTTATTTAATAAGAGTTTATATATTCAACAGTTATATTTATACTAATATTTTTTGTAGATTTGTAGTTACTATAAATGATCATCCAGGTGGCATAGCTGATCTTTGTAAACATCTATGTGATTTAGGAGTTTCTATTAAAGATATTATGCATGAAAGAGCTTGGATAAAAGATATTTATAGTGTTGAGGTACCTACATTTTCAAATTAATCCAATTAAAGCAAATTAAGATTAATATCTATTTTAAATTAGGTTAAAATTGTATGTGAAACCAGAGATTGGGAACATTCTGAAGAGTTGAGGACAATGTTGCTTAAAAATTATGATCGTGTTATTTTTAATGATGTGCAATTAGCACTAAATAATTAAGTAATTAATGTGTGTAAATATGTTAACGGTATGTTTTCTGAACACATTAAAAACAATTAAAATTAATAATATGATTAAGAGTAAGGGAAAACATTTTTTCTTCCCATTTATATGCATGTGTTGCTTTAAGAATGCAATGCAGATAAAGTATGTAAATAATGGAGTTGTAACTCTATATACAACCACAATTTATGCATACTTTTATAATTATATAATATCTACTATTAACGCAGATACATGGTTTCATAGTCTTTTATATATAAGTGAATCAAGTCTTAAAAATGAAACTGCTCATGTAAATACCAAAACATATATTCGCAATATAACTCGAATGAGTTCGCTGAACTTCATCTCATCATCTTTACTCTAACGCCTAAAGGGCACATAAAGTGGCATTACAATGTTCGTTTTCTGTTTCTAATATACAAATAAAAATCGATAAAGTAACTTGATTATTAGTCTTGAAGTAGTATTAAAGTTGTTCAAATGCAGAACGATGAAATGAAGTTGCAGTTTGTATATAATTAATCATACAAGTCTAGTTGAGAGAAGATTTAAAAATTATGTTTCATGTCTATGCTGTTAATGATTTTGACGGTGGTATGGTTTTGGTTAGTGACGACTTTAGATTAATTAATCAAGTGGCCGAAGTGATTTGTATATGTGAAAATGAAGCGGTAACTAAATGGAATGGTGGTAAAAATAAAAAATTGCTAAAGATAATAAAGAGGCGACAAATAAGAAGCAAATTATTTAAATAATTAATTGAAATTGGTAATATTATATTACAACACAATAATGGCACAAAAATATTAAACATTATGAGAACATACATGCACAAAATGATCGTCTAGATGACCGAATGTAACGCCATTATATATAAATTTAGTAATATGTGTTCAAATCTTTTTAACCACTGTTTCAAACTCCGAAAATTTGCTGTCTAATTTCCATATTCTGGACTATTCTAAATACCAGCACTCATTAACATTTCTTACAACCGATGAACTAAGATCTATAATTAAATCCATTAACACCAAAGCATGAAAAGGATCCGATGGTAACTCAAATATATATGTTCCATATTCAACCAGACTTTTAGCAATATATCAATATTTTGGAAAGTAGCTGACATTCCACTACTAAAGCTTGGTGAGAAGGAGACTCTAGGCAATCATTCTGCTGCTGGCTGCTTCTCTAAATTCCACTAAAGCATTCGACACCAAATATGCACCAATGGTTTAATATACAAAATAAAAGCCATTATCTACGATTTCTTAACAAATATATTTGATTGCATGTCTGACGTCTGTGCTATTTTGGCTGGTGTAATAAAGCGATGTGTCTGTCGCAAATCAATTCTTAAACAAGCGAGCAAACTTAACAAAAAAATTATAATTTTCGAACGTAAAGTACTTACATATAATTCTAATTACGTGAGCTGCCTTGGTCAACCCTATTTATGACACTGATCTATTGACTCAGCAGAGATGTGTACGACGCACTTCGGTCAGTATTTACATATATTGTGTTGTATTTAAATCTAACACTTTTTATTTTTTAAATTAGCGTCATTATAAAATTAACTACTCACGTTGCTTATACATATTATCTTAATGTTTATATGCCTAAATACAAAATTTCAGTGAAACTATAAAATAAAACACAAGTTAAAATTGAAAACACACTAATGAATAATAGAAAACCATCCTGTTTGTTCATAATAACATATGAAACTGCTGTTTTACAAAAAATGCTACAACCTTTTTTAACTTTCTACTATAAAATGAAAGAGTACGTTCGTTCTCAATGGTCTCACAATTTTCGTGACGTATATGTAAAATAAAAATTAATTGTCATTGTTAATTTTGAAAAATAATAATAATAATAAATAAATAAATTGGATAATTGAATTGAAAATTTAATATTTATCTTAAATGTTGTGTAATCAAATAACTGAGTGACATCTGTTAAATCAAAACCGTTAAAATAAAATGTTGTACATGAATTCTGTTTTATCAGTATAGCAAAAATTTTTCAGTTTTTCGTTTTATAGTTTCCTAGAATATTGTTATAGAGACCGGGGTGTTAGTTATTATTGAAAATGTTCCAAAAATCACGAAAGACAGCGTGAAAGCTGACAGTTCATGTTCTATCGCTCCAACACTTTTACCACACGAATGGCGCAAAATTCAAATCTTGTGTGAAATTTCGGACATCCTTTACAAAAAAAAATCTTATATTCTCAATTTTGTTTTAGTTTTTGACTTCTTATTACCGGTTTATAATTTGAATTAGAAACAAAAAATATATTTCTGAAATTTTATTTTTGTTGAAAATGTAACGAAAGTTGTTAAAATATTGTTTACGTTTTTAAATGCGTTCAATACTAAATTTATTATAATATAAAGCATTCGATCAAACTTGGTATGTGGGGCAACATTCTATTTGTTGTCATTTGTATTTTGAAAACAATGTAAATGTCAGTATAACTACACAGAACAGAATATGTAACTTAGTAATTAATTTTACAACGTAATTATGTCTCAAAATAGTCACTATCATAAAATTTTAGATGAGATATTATCAGTAGAACATAGAAAAAGTAATTTACATATTTTAGAAAATAAAATGATTAAAAAACAGATTCAGAATAATTCAAAACTGAACAAAATTTGGAACCATAATAGTAAGAATAGATTCGAGCATAATAGTGAAGATAGGTGCCCAATACAAAGCCATAGTTTAGAAAAATCTGTATATTTTAATAATGTTTTAAATTTGGCGTATTCTGCTCCAATATGTTCAAAAATGATCGATTTCAAATATATTAAGAAGAAAAATGAAGAATATTTTAATATACCGACTAAATTTTTTAATGATGTTATACAAAATAATAATGATATTAATAGTAGTGACGGTGTACCAAGAGAAGAAATATCAAAAAGTATTATACGATCATCTGAAACTAAAAATATATCCCAGAAATTATATGAATCTGATTTTGTCAGTTCTGAAATTATTAATTCAAGATCTAGTTCACCAATTAATGATTCTAATCAACTTTTGGAAGAAATGTATTTAAATTTTGTGGAAGAGTTACGCTATTGTGTGTCAGAAACTACAACCAAATTATATGGACACAAACGTCATTCTTTCCATACTATTAAGAATGATTTGTTAAATATTCACAAACAATCGAGAATATCGCAAAATACATATGATCAAATTAATAGTACTTCAACATATGATGGTTCAGTTAATTCAAAAGTAATATCACCATTAGTTCAAGATACTTCTGAAAATAAATGCATAAAATTAAATGAGGACATGTTACACAAACCAATTATAATGAACAACAAATCGTTAAATGATCGCAAACAAACAAAATCGTTTGAAAAATATAAGCATTTAAGTGGTCTAAATGTAAATGATATAAATGTAATAGATATTACTAGCAAAAATTATGCACATAATTGGCCGGCTTTGAAACAGTCATCATTTAACGTAAGTAATACAAAATACGATAAATTTATTAATATATAATTTATTTAATACTATTTTTCAAGTAACCTCTCCACGAGAACATAGGGCGTATTCACAATCTCTTGCCAGCACCTTCACTTTACTTAATCCTCTGCCACTGATACTCAAGGAATATATACTATGCAGGTATGGTGCTATCGGTATGAAAATATTCGGAGCAAGTTTTTTTTTGACACATGTGAAATATTAGCAAAACTATAAATTTTTATGTCATTTAGAACTTGCTCGTCATATTTTCATACATTTTTAAACGTCAAAAAAAGTTTGCTCAGAATATTTTCATACAGTAAAATCAATTTAAGACTATACCTGTATATTCCTTGACTGATACTAGCCTTCTTAAAGATAGTTCTTCATAACGTTGTTCCTGAACTTTTGGGTCTTTTAAGACCTTCGGAATTATAGTTAAACGTGTATTTAGCAATATCACCGACGGGTCGTCTCAGTGAATGACCTATATATTTATACTTTCTTTGGTCGCCTGCATATATGTCTTCACAAATTCCCGTTTGACATTGTATTTGGCCATAAAATTTTTAGTATATTCCTGTGATTTCTATTGATGGAAACTTGAATTTGTGACACGTCGTTATTTGCCACCTTGCGCAGTCATACAATAGTACCGATAAATAATTAGTTTGAAATTAATTTTTTTGAAATTTGTGACAACCGTCAGACTCTATTCAGCATACCAAACTTTTGGCGTGCCTTTTGTAAGCGGAACTTTACAACTATTTCAGCATCACCATCATATGTCAAAAAATATTTGAAATACTTTATTTCATCTATTTCTTCGCCATTGACCGTAAGTGGACATCTTCTTGACGTATCAATCTGCGTCAGTTTCGTATTTGAAACATTGATCTTTAGATCGACTTGTGAGCTATATTTCATAAGTCGTTCTAATTACACCGGCATGCCCGACTCAGCTTGCGATAGCAAACAAATGTCGTCAGTGAAGTCTAGATTTTCAAGTCGACCAGTTAAACCCATGCGGTTCAGAGTTTACTTTGATCATAACCCATTCCAAGCCGAACCGGAACAATAATGATGACAGTATACATCTCTATTTTACACCCGAATGTATTTATTTTGGTATTCGAAGCACATTATGTTTTCACTGTATTAAATCATATTATAATCATCTTAACCTTCGAGCGTATAGGGCAGCATTACGATTACGTTGTTAATAACACCATCCTTTTAACCTCGAATTTATGTCATTACTGGCATATAGTGATCGAGATACCGTTAACACCACGTGGAGGTACAACTCATTGTAGTAACCTCGATGATATTCGACATTTATTTTCCAAATCGGATCTGCAGAAAGTTTAATTATGATGTCCTTAGGTCGGTCGCACTGTGTGTGATTTTGAGGATATTTTCTGAAATCTAAAATTTTTTTATATAGAGAAAAACTCACAAATTAAGTTTTAAAGTTACGAGATATTAATTACAAACATTAAAAATCAAAGCAAAGTATATGGAAAAAATAAATTTTATTTTCAGTAATAGGTTAATTTTTTAGAACCTAGAATAATATTGTATTTTTTTTTTAATTTGAAATATGTAGATAAAATTCTT
>JANSTX010055061.1:0-10498 GCA_027564355.1 Penthetria funebris | reverse complement strand
AATACAACCAATATCTTTAAATAATAAAATATTCTTATGTATTTATCCAGATTAAGTATTCCGGTCGTTCCTAATTTTTAGATTAACATTACTGGAAACTTTCATGTTTGCGTTGGACTACACGACAGTGTATCGTAGTAGCTACGGTGGTTGCTTCTCAAGTATAGTTCTCGGGTTCGATTCTCAATGTGTGCTTCACTGATTCTATATATTTTATTGCTGTATTTTGTTGATGTTATATAATCAATCAAAAAATACTATCTTTGAAATATATTCGATCATTGTCAGCATTATGTCCATTCGGATCCAATTATTGGTTATTTTGTAAACTGGTGTTAGACGCTGTGACATATTAACAAAATCTACTTTTCTTGTTACAATTATTCTTTTCGAATTAATATGCTGCGGATAAAAAAAAACGGGTGGACATTCTAGTTTGGTTCATAAATAGAATATAAGAATCACTATGATTATTGGCACTTAGAATTTCATATCTACATCTATGTGTATATAACAATTTTAATCAAATCATTTTCATTTTTAGCTTATTACGGAACCGCCACTAATATTTTGTGATGAACCAACCACAGGTTTAGATAGTTATAATGCATTATCAGTTATGAAAACCTTACGTTACTTGACTAATTCGGAAACAAATCAAAATTACAGGAATTCAAAAGATTGCATAGTGGACGATATGGAAACTGAACTCATTTCTGAATTCAATCCATCATTTAAAAAGGCTGTAATTTGTTCAATACATCAACCAACGTCAGATATTTTTGAATGTTTTACACATATAATTCTTATGAATTCTGGCAGAATTATATTTCAAGGAAGTGTGGATGATGCACGCGATTATTTTTCCAGGTAAAAATTTTTTGTGAATTGTTGATGATGGGTGAATAAAATTGTAAAAACCGGGAATATCAACATGCATCAAATGATGTGTGTACATTTAAATTAATTGTTACAGATTGGAATTATTTTGTCCACTTGCATATAATCCTGCAGAATTCTATTTAAAAATGATGTCTGAAGAATACAGTAAAAAATTATTAAATACAGCGATATTAGATAATAATCGTAATAATATGACAGTTAAATATATTAGAAATAGAAGAAATGCAAACATTGACTTCTATTATTATAATTTAAAAAGGTAACTCCAAAATATATACACAAAATTGTAGAAAACAACAAATATTTTTAAACAATGCTGGAATCATCGAAGATATTCCATGAATTGAAAGCGTAGCAACAATTTATGGACGCAAAGCACAGTACAAAATGTGAACGAGTAAAAGTCTTGTTGGTATTCAGCGCATTAAACATTTGCTGAAATTTTTATTCACCTAACCTGACATCTGTTTCAACAGTACCATCTAAAAACTTTCCACTAGCCCTCTGCTTCATCTATTTGCATTCACCATTGACCGTAATACTAATTGTTTGATCAATTTCTGCACCATATTTCACAACTCATTTCAATTTCATTTTGCCTCAATTTATGATGAGAAATGTTGTCATCGTAATTAAAGTATTCAAATCGATAACCTGCGATGTTTATGTGATGTATGCACGATCTATTAGATACAAAACCAAACTATACTTTCCAAAACTAGACTTCGAGACAAAACTGATGTCGTATACGTGATCTATTCAATATAACGTCATCGGGAATGCATATATTTTTTTGTACATATTTTACCCTAATTTTGAATATTGATTATACGATCAGATATTCCAGTCTGATTCCGTCTCCGACTACCCTCCATGATCGATTTTACTGTGTATTCCAGAAAACGAATTTCACCCGCACATGTAGTCTAATAATATCGCGTTTTAAATTAGATTGATACCTGACAGCTTCGCCGCAATTACCTTGCCAAATTCATCGATTCAAGTATGGCACTAATATTTCAGATTCACAAAATCGTGACCGTTTCCGCAAGCTTGTAATTGAAAATTGTAATGTATCGGCTGTGCATGGTACAGTCCCATAACTATCTAATTTGGATGGTTATTTCTAACCCTGACATATAATGTAAATCTACAATCCTATGAGCTACACAGAACTATATGAGCATTTTGTGTAAGATGTGTAATATATAATTTTATTTATAAAATAGAAATAAAATACATTGGATTTGGCAATTGTGTATTCTAATGCGGAGAGAAATTATCGAATCAAAAAGGTCAATAAAACAGCAATTAATTCGACAATCAATATTTATGGTAAGGCATTTGTATTTTTAATTACGAGTAAAATAAATAATAGCTGCTTTATTTTATTGTGTCTAATTCTCATTTCAGATAACAGCTATAACAATTTCGTTGTTATTTACAAATGTAACTGGTAAAACACAGGAATCGGTACAAGATGTTCAAGGTGCAATTGCCATGATAGCAACTGAATTAATATTTACATCAAGTTATGCAATTGTGTTTATATTTCCATCGAAAATGCCAATGATAAGGCGAGAAATTGGCGAACAACTTTACACTATGTCTGCATATTACATTACAATGTTTATTTTATGTTTGCCATATTGTCTAATAGATTCGTTTTTACTTTTCGGAATTGTTTATGCATCAGTGAAATTTACTAGAGATATTTGGCTATATTTTCGAATGGCATTTACATTAGCCCTAACAACTGTGACAGCATATTCTTATGGATTTATGGTATCTGGCATGTTTGAATCGACACGTTTAATAATTGAAATTGCACCAGCTATCGATTTACTATTTCTAATGTTTTCTGGGTTTTACATAAATTTAGATTTTTTTCCACACATTAAATATATTTCAATGTTTTATTTTTCCAATGAAGCTCTATCGATTTTATATTGGACGGATGTCAAATTTATAGGTAAATATTTTCATATGTTAGATTAACACAGTAGTTTTTAATTTATGTTAAATATAAATTCGAAATACAATCTACCAATATCTACACAACTGATCAATTGGGAATTGAAACACAAACCAATATAGATGTCTCGATCATCAAACCAATAGTTTTAAAAAATCGAACTAGAATCTGAAATTTTTATGATTCATTCTAAGGACGATTTGTTGATCTCAAATGAGACGTAGCATCTAGAAAGATGGACTAAGTACTTTAATGAGCTACTACTGAATTGGCCCAAAGTTCAATTTTGCTCAGAGTTGAGTTAACATAGGAGCAAGTTTTCAGGAAGTATTCTTCAAAAAAATTTGTACAGAATGGCAGAACTTGAGACAATGAACAAGATTATTGTCAACTGAGCAAATGGAATTGAATCGACCAGTCGATGATATTTCAAAATATACACTTGACTGGAAGCGAACGCAGTCAAGGTGGCTGCCAGAGATTGTTAGCATGGTGGTTGTTCGGTGGCGCCCTCTATGACCTCACATGCGGTGAAGATCGAGCTGATAATGATAATGGCGATGATGATTATAATGAACTTCTAAATATTCGTTACTCTGTAGTGTGTTTAATGATCAGAATTTATTTATTTTATTTATAATTTCAGATTGTCCAACGAAATTTCAGGGTTATTGTATGAATAATGGCACAGAGGTACTAAAAAAATATTCATTTGAATCAGAATATAGTTCAATTTGGTTTGATTATATTGGACTGATAACATTAGCAATAATTATGAATTTAATTGCTTTCTTTTCTGCCAGAAGATTTATTAAGAAAATTGGATATTACTAATTATCGTTAATTAATATATGTATTATGTACCATTTACATTTAAGATACCTGAATTTAATTGTACAAAGCATATACCTTTTTTAAATTAGTTTAAATTATTAGAATATTAAATAAATACATATTTTTTATTTAAATTTATGTATAGAATATAGTCAAATAATTGATTCACGTTCCACCAGCAATACTTAAAAGCGAGTGACAAAATCTTGTTGTAAAATCTTATTTGAATCCAATTGAATAATGTAAAAACTCACATCCACTATAACATCTCAAAATAGCATTAATTGAATTGATAAGAGCACTTAATATGGGCGATATATTAGCAAACTATCGACGGTCGATGAAAAGCTTTCGGCAACAGAGATTGTTCCATTTTTATTAAAAAAAATTACATTTTACATTTTGAGCACCGAGTTTCAATATGTGGCAAAATGATGTCAAAATTTTGAATTGTAATGATCGAAATGTGACAAAATCATATTTGACGGATACAAAGTACACAAGTGGCTACGAAGACATACAATTCAAGATCTAGTGATTAAAAACTGTTTTGTTGCATAGTTGTGTTTGTTTCATATAAATCTTCTGATTTATAAATATGAGATCTATCCAACACTGCTGCTAAATGGCACTTAACTCTTATTAATATATCTTTTACCTAAGAATGATTAGTAAATAATGCTGACGTATCGTCAAATCAGCTTAATGCCAAAAATATATCTATATCAAAACAAAAAATATACAGGTCAATGCATAACAAAAATCTAATTAGCCATCAGATTAAGAACAAAGAATTCCTGAACAGGTGATTGCAGTACGTTCTCATGGTCGCAGTCGGAAATGTAGTTTGATACCTGACATTAATTTAAACATGGCTATAATATGGGCGATAGGGTGCTATTGAGCGTCTAACGTAGATAGCAATGTGCTATGCTGAATCTCGTTAATTGTACGAGAAATGTTAAAAGAAAACGGTATCAGATGGCAACCTGATGACGACTTTTTGCTTACGATAACGTACACAATTTGGAACCTGGAACGCTAGAACATATTTAGTGACATAATATGATATATTGAGCACAGTAAAGTACACGGCGGAATATTGTATTTTTTTTTTTTTTTTTTGAACACATAGCAGTTCGGACACAAAATGCTACAAACAACATGAGAAGTAACTTACTGCTGGACAAGCAAACTAGTAGGAAAATAATTTAGTACAGAATGTCCAATTTTTATCGTTAGAGTCACTGGTTAATCTGGCCATGAAATTCAAGAAAATTTACTACCACCAACAAGTGGTCGTCTTTACTTAGAAGCCTGTATTTTTAGTGTTTTGTTAATTTTTTTTTTCTTGTATTAATTCAAAGCGGTTCTCTCGATAATGTTTTTAGAAAGAATCTAGTGTTTGATCTAATTCTGAATTATGTTCATTATTGATTTTGAAAGCATGATATCTGCTGTCATTATATAAACTAATTTACATTCTTTTGTAAAATAGCCAGCTGCTTGGTTGATCGAATTGGAAGTCGTTTCTATTAGGGACGCCAAAAAACTATACACAATAACTTGAATATATTCTGATACATTAGGCTCCATACTATAAAATACAAAACTATATACAGCATTTAATGTATAAAGGTAAGGAAAGACAACTACTGACAATGCCTGCAATGTAAATGTGTATAAACCTGGTTGAATTTCATAATATTAAATTTTGTAGTTACGATTATATGCCCGTATTTCGTACACACATGAGCATTTACCAATAGAAATAACATAATAATAATAATATACGACGATGATGATGGTAATGAATAATAATAGAGGGCAAAAGCCTATATGTTGGTAAAGATGATGGATTTGTAGAAGCAAAAGAGTTTATAGAAATGTGTAACAGCAACAAGATGGTTTAAATATTTTTCATTCTTTTGGTATTGTTGATTTTTGAGAGATTCTCAGCTCATCTTAAGAACCGGCTTAGTTAATGCTTATTATTATTTTTAGTTTTTTCTTTTTATATTCTAAAAAATCTTCTTTTTTTTTAGTATATTCATTGTTATACTACCATATTCCGTATTCTTTGTCTATACCTCAAAATCTTAATATATCTACACTTAGTGCGATACGTTCTAGTATTGGTTTATAATAAGAAAATTGTGAAGAGTTGAGTTTAATTAGTCACTAAAGTAAATCTTTATATTCACATTTTCTTGTTTATATAACTTAATTAAATTGTATACAAAATTCCTCGAATTCAACTTGTACAAGTATCTTAAAGATATACTCACTTGTACATTGGTCTTATAATAATGTAATTTAATCATTGTCATCATCTCGACATCAACGAAAAATCGCCATTGTTCACGATCTCCGGAAAGCACTTTCACTTCACTAAAATACTTTACCACTGGCATCACAAAATCCGTCAATCAAACGATTTTTGTGCACATTTCTGCAAGAAGTTCTTCATTATTGTTCATATAATTTACTCCGTGTGTACATCGAACCTCGTTCAACCGGAAGAATATCAAGTGTGGACACGTCTTTAATCCGTAAACCATCTTCAACAGTTTCGTCGGTTCAATCATTTTTCTAACGTTACAGGTTCCAAATTATGTTCGTTTACGTAAGTCGTCATCGTGTTTCTATTCGATTCGAAAACCATCTGCAACAGTTTCGTTGGTTCAATCATTTTTCTAACGTTACAGGTTCCAAATTATGTTCGTTTACGTAAGTCGTCATCGTGTTTCGATCCGAAGCAATTTATTGACGTTTTATGTGCAATTGAGTATTTCAGCAGTGCAAGATGTAAACAAACAGCTATACCTAGGTTAATAGAGTTGGATATTATTTTCCAATTGCACCTGTTTGCCCCTACAATTTTAGTTGTGTTTGAATAGATGTTAGTGTCCCATGTACAGTTATTGACTTTTATCACTGATCCTAACCCAGACCACTGTTCGTATTGTTGATATTACAGACTATCTCTTCTGCTCATCTTAAGCAGTGACTTAGTTAATTCATATCGTTTATTCACATTTTGTTATTACGATAGCTATGTTCACTAAATTAAATTATTAAATTCTACATCATTCTTCGAGTTAGCAATATGCAATATTAAAACATATACTCACTTGTATATTCGTTTTATAATTTAATTTAATATAAACGTACTATCCATAAAAAAAGTATAATTTTAAGTAACGATAAAAAAAAATGCGTAGTTGAATTTAGATTTTGATTTATTATTGGAAGATACTCGTATATTTATATTATACATCTATGTAATTATAATTTGAATAAATGTAGTTTAACTAAGAATGAGAAATAAAAAAAATTAAAAAATTATAAATAACCTGGCTCAGACTAAATGCTAAAGTATTGGTCGAAATTTATAATTATTAAATCGCATACAGTGTTTAGTTAGTTAAATAAACTCGAAATTATTGTATAAAATTAATTACATTAAACTCTATTTTAGAGTTTACATATATGATTTACCATAATTGAATATTTCATTGCCATTTATACATAGATCGACGATGATGATCATGATGATGATGATGATCGAATATTAATAATAATTTAAAAATATTATTGAATAAAAAATTACATTACCGAGTATAATGCAAAGTAATGAAAATACGTGCAAATATTTCACATTTTGCAAATATTTTCATTTAAAAAGCTTGGTCCTTCGAGTCGGTATTTTTATTCTTCTTTTTTTTTAGTACAATTTTTTATTTTCATAACTATAGTATCATCATGTATAAATGCTACAGTAACATATGTATGCCATAAACAAGGTCATTCCATTGTCAATGTCTCTTAAGACTACAATAAACAAATGTCGATAGTGTTTCACATTGCCACCCTTCATCCAAAAATGCCACTAACACTATTCTGTTTTCAAACAAAACAGAACGCCAAAATCTTCCTATATATTCATATATAATTATCAGTTTTATGCAAAATATTAACCATCATCCCAGTTGGTCTTTCATTGAAATTATAAGAATGATGTAGAGTACTGTCATCGGTGTTATTTGGGTTTGAGATTAGTAAGGTAATTAATTGATAAGATACTAATTGGTAACAGAACGAAACTCTGCATCAATTTTGAAAGTTGAAATTAGGAATTTGATTCCAAAAACTTCGATAAAATTGATTTAATGGTCATAAATTTTAAATTTGATTGGTTCGATTTTGTACTCTTTTTTGTCGAATAAACTGGATATTTACCACCCTTCACACCACCATAAACTGACAAGATTGCAAGCGAAGTAGTAGCGATAATGACGCCGTACAATTACACTGAAATATGACGGGAGCACTATCAGCATCAGGTACCTTGTTAATATCAATATAATGGCTATAATCGAATAGAAAAGTGTTTCAGGTTAAATTCGATCCTGATGGCATATTTGATCAAATTTGATCAAACCGCACCTTTTGCCATATTAAATATTATGATAGCTGTGATCACTAATATTAAAATTTAAAATTTTTCAGTAATAACGGACAGGGGATGACCGCCCAATATGATCGTGTTTTTCAGAGAAATCTTTGGATTACCAGTGACGTAAAATACTTGTGTTCTGTTTTAGTGTGGCTGTCCGTTGTTCAGTTTACTAAATGGGGAGATTCTCGATATTAGGCTGCATAAATTTAAGACATATATCAAATGTACCGTTAGATTATTCAATATCCATTCACCTAAATATTACTCTCTATTTGCCGACGAATTGAGTGACCGATTTATCATCGAGGTTACGCAACCAATATTTACCACCACGCGGTGTCACCGCTAATTCAATCACGTAATGACGTGTGATGTCAGTAATGGTGTGTGATCGAGGCTAAAAAGATGGTATTAAAGTCGTGTTTGTCGACAAGTTGAAAAAACAATCAACAACAAACTATCGGATTTATGCACTCTACTGAAAGATTCTGGATATTACTAGATAATAATGATTTGTTCTATAATTTCCCAGTTGGTAAATTTCAATTATATTTATTTCAGTTTATACAATTTGATGTTACATGCATATTTGGAACGCAAAATTAACATCATAATACCGTCGTATGTGCCCTCGAAGGTTCAGATGATGATGATTTGCAACTGCTACTACATTATAAGGCAACTTGTGTCTATTTTATGATTACCTGTTAAGTGTGAATAACATGGGTTTTGTTTTTTTTTTTTTTTGATAAAGACAAAACAATAAGTTGTTCATAGATCCAATGTAGTCGTCTATCTCTATCTCGCTTTCACGGATTTTTTTTTTTTATACAAAGCCAACAATCAGTTGTTCATAGACCCCAATGATGCCTTCTAACTTTGATTGTATGAGACGAAATGTACCGTTAGATTATAAAATGGCTCTTCATGGATTTATGTGGATTGTGGATCATCACATTTCGATTATAGATATGATAATTTAGATCAATCATATATTTATGAAGGCCTGTGAGAGCAAATGTACTGTTAGATTATAAAATGTATCTTCATGGATTTATGTGGATTGTGGATCATCACATTTCGATTATAAATTTGATAATTTAGATAAACCATATATTTATGATTGACTGCTGATACTATGAGACGAAATTTACCGTTAAATTATATAATATCTCTTCATGAATTTATGTGGTTTGTGAATCATCACATTTAGATTATAGATATGATAATTTAGATCAATCATATATTTATGAAGGCCTGGTACTATGAGAGCAAATATACCGTTAGATTATAGAATGTCTCTTCATGAATTTATGTGGAATGTGGATCATCACATTTCGATTATAAATTTGATAATTTAGATAAGTCATATATTTATGATTGTCTGCTGGTACTATGGAACGAAATGTACCGTTAGATTATAAAATATCTCTTCATAGATTTATGTGGATTGTGGATAATCACATTTCGATTATAAATATGATAATTTACATCAACCATATATTTATGATTGCATGGTACTATGAGACCAAATGTACCGTTAGATTTTATTCTATCTATTCACCTATTTCTTCTTGCCTGTTATTTCACATGTTATAAATTATTATTCTTTTAGCAACTGCTACTAACTACATTATTCGGTAACTGGTGCCTATATTTATGATGTCCTATTATTTTTTTTAAATCATCTGAATTTATGTGAATTTGAATTGGAATTTATATCATTAAATAAAATTTTGTTCCAGACTATATGAGTAAATAGTATAATGTATACCAAAGCGTATACCTTAATTTACCTTCCTAGTTTTAATATGTATATGTGTTATATTAAACCTTTTGTTAAGTTTCATTGGTGTTTCATATACCATCAACTGTAAGGAATTAAAAATATCACATTTATTCTTAAATTTTAATTCTTCTTTTATATAAATTTATTTCTCTGTACTTTCAACTTATATGTTTGTTGGTTATTATTCATAGTATTCCCCCCCATATCATTGCCATCATCATCATCATCATCATCATCATCATCATCATTGAGGACAATTTACTTCTTCTTGTGCTGTTGGTATACTACAAGAAGTATTTCATTTTAATTTTCTTGTTTTTTTTTTTCAGTTGATGAGGTTGAATTACCTTTCGTCGATATTATTACTGATGCTGACTAGCAGCTTATTGAATAGCATAGCACATAATTTTTACCTTTATTTTTTTGTATATACGAAAGAATATTTTTAATATAAAAGATGGGAAGGTAGACACACCAAAAGGCAACACGCTCGAAATACAAATGTATAATTTTAAGAGCACATACTAACTAAAAA
>JANSTX010055060.1:0-10498 GCA_027564355.1 Penthetria funebris | reverse complement strand
ATATTCCTGTAATTTTGGGCTATTTTGCAATTCTATTTAATAAATACTTATATATTATGTTGTGATCCGTTAAACAAGTCCCAGGGCCTACAATAATTGGCGATGCCAATTATATTTCTCTCGTTTTTTTTTTATACTGAACCAATCGTTTCACAGTGTTTTTTTTTTTTTGTGTACCAATTAGAATCTCCAAATGAATGTGTTCTGTTTCGTTATTAATTTTTAATTTTTAATTTCTGCAATTGCACCGTATTCCATCAATTTTTGAATAACGTTCAATTCCCCTTTGCATTTCGACCATGAATCGACTGCATCTAAACTACTATGTGTGCGAGGAGTGGCAATTCTACATTTTCACCGGCAAACTTATTATGTGTGTTATTGCTAAACTTTCGTATAAAAAATACCTATAACTTAAAAAAAACTAAAATTTTATGCACATTATTATTGAAAGTAGTAAGTAAGGGTTGTTTTCAATCTAGCATAAATAAAACTTACAGGATATGATCTACCCTAACTTTATAAAAAAATATAATAGTATATTTACATTGCGGATTGAAAAAAACATTTATTTTTTTTTAAATTTCGCGAATTTTATTGTATTTCTAACCTTAATAACTTTTTACAGTATTATTTTGATAGAACCTTATAGAGGGGTGATTCACGTATATTCTGCATATTTGCAAGACATGCATATATAAGTTTTATGTCTTGGGGTAATATGGAAAAAAGCTCAAGACTTTTATTTTATCGATATTTTTATTTCAGATTATCATTTATTTTACTTCACTTTTTTACTCGTATAATATGCAAATAAAGGTTGTAGATAATTTTACACACATGACATTTGTGAATTACGATTTGCATCGACTTTTTCCAAAAAAATGATATTTTAAGAAGATACATAAAGAAGATATTTTTTGTTCAATACTTCGAGTTTTTTTTTTCTACATGTATAATTATCAGATTTACCAATTTTAAATACATTGTATTTCATTCCACAATACTCCGTATATGGACCAGTGATGGTCCTTAAGGCATTTTTAGCCAACCCAAGCAATTTTTGTGTTGTATGCCTGGAGTAGACTTGTAGACATTTTTTCGCACAGTTGTGATTGTGACCTGTAATGTTACATGTATAGTTTTTCCGTTCACTTGCATGCCGCCGATCTTTAATAGACGATTTGGGCCCAGTATTGACGATGAGCTCTTAGATCCATCCAAAAAATCAGTTTCTTGAGGTTACATTTTGTGATTATGATATAATAATCTATTATTACTTTATAATATTACTGTGCTAGTGCCTCAAAATATTATTCACGTTATAGGTCATTTTATCATTTCGTCACTTTCAGATCGATCGAAAGATTCTACGTAAAATGTCTATGTTATCTATGTTTTTTATGTTTATGAGAATGAGTAAGTAGGTATGATATTTGTGATCAGACTGTTTGTCAATGATAAAATACATTAAATAAGATAAGCAATATTTCCGTTTTAAGTTTTTGTTCAACAAAATATTGATATAAATTATGATTTCTTATCTGAAATCATCCCAAATACAATAATTATCAGCTCTTGTCATAAATAAGTTTTATATTCATTTTAATTACATCATTAAATGTCTACTTTATAATTTTCTTTAATAAATCGGTATTTAAATTTAATATAAAGTGTCACTTAAAATCGTAATTATGTTGAATGTTTAACTCGGTTTATGTATTAAACTATTTGAAACCGCTATAACTAATATAATGACTACTAGATTAGAATAAAATTTCCACAAATTAAGTTCATCAGTTTGATAATTAACAATAACGTAAACTGAATTTAAATTAGCTTGAAATTCAACAATTCAGCTAGTTTTCACTTTTCATGTTATGCACCATCGACTACTGAATTAATCAATTATTATGTATTCTATTTATTCCTATCTGCATTGACACTTTTACAACCCTTCACTACTTATTAATTCCTACTATTGAATAAATAATTATTTATTGATAACCGCAATTTTTATCGATCATTAGGCTGCACCCACCTATCTTGTATATTGAAACACCAACAAGAAGTGAATCTTATAATGAGGGGAGAAATACAGAGTAAAGCTATAGGTTTTTACATCTACTGTTCCCTGTTTCAGTCGGAGAGATAATTTTATTTAATTTTGCATAATGAATATAACATTATTTTTTATTCAAATTGTATGCTTATTGATAGAAATTTTTACGTGAAAACCATTTACCAGTAATTATCACTAAAATAACGTAATTAGTTTCAATTGAACTTTGAATTGCAAAGGTCTAGTGGCTATTACGCCTAAATAATTTATATAAAGTTACTATTTCATTATGTATGAAATTGCTCAAGTGGCTGGTAATAAAGTTGAAGCAGCTTGTGCTTTACATAATCTCTCCAATATAATGGGTCAGACAAACAGTGTAAATAATAAAAAAAATAATACTAAGTTATTTAATCGATATACAACAGTTGTGCCAGAATCTGTGAAAGTAAGCAAGAATAATAATCAATATGAAAATCAGATAAGAAATAAGCGGGGAATTTATGATACAACAGGCATAAATCAGGATATTGTGCTTGCTAATAGACAGAATTATTTGGTGTCCGATCGTCCAATTACCATTAGTCAAATGAATGCATATAATATTGAAAAGAGTGTAACCTTAAATAATCAAGAAATCAGTGTTGCTTCAAGAAATAATAAAGAATTGTATACAGTAGGTGAAACTTATCATAAAACAGATAATTGCTATTATAAAACATCGAATGGCACATACTTGAAATTACCACCTGACTCCTATCATAAACGATCTGAAATTTGTTATACGAAATTACCAGATGGAAATTTTAAAAGATTAGATAATATAAATAGTTCTAATACAAATGGTCAAGATATAACTCATACTAATAGTAAATCTTCTGTGATAAATTTTTTGAAACGATCCAAAAGTCATACACCAGCAACAATTAAAGAGATCCATAAGAATAAGGAAAGGGAACAAGAACGACAGAGTTCTAATCGAAAGGTTGTGGTAACTATGATGGAAAACGGCGGACTACCAATTATTGCTACTAGTAAGAAAAAGAATAGTACACACAAGGATTTTAAAAGCAATAATCAGGTAAATTTATATTATTTTATATATATATACATATATAGATATCGTTACCATCATTTTCATCATCACCACCACCATCTTATAACATGACGGCGATGTTTATTTTACATATAACATCAAGTTCTAAAACAAGGCAGTAATACTTGTATTTGTGATCATGATCATACGTCGAATTAATATAAATGGGCATAGTGGACTGTTTTAGTCACAATCACATATATCGAGCATTTTCGTATAAAATAATTCAGACATTTTTTTACTTCAATATAGCTAGTCAGTTTTGGTGGGAGTGGTACGTTAAACTTCAGCACTGCGATTATTGGATATATTATACTATTATCTACGAAATACAAATGGTTTCTTGTTCTGGGGAATAATAATAAGTATGCCTAAGGCTTTTATATTACTTTGGTCTTTGATACTCGATTATTGTATGTCAGTTTAACTGCGGTTGTATTATATTTAAAAGTTCCAAATGACCTTTTGAGTTTCATCTCTGTTTATATTAAATAGTCTAAGAGCACCTCTAATTATCAAATTATAAGAAAATAGTATATTACAACCAAACAATAACCTGGATGTCACCAGGATTTCTGTTTTTATTTTCTTAGTGAAAGGATCTATTGTCATTGTATTGATATTTTTGAAAAATACACTATAGTCATTTTATCAGTTTAACGTTTAATCACTTTAACTTTTGCTAAATAAACAACATTCTGAGAATTTTGACAATTGATAGCCACCTCGAAAGTATTTTCATTATTTCGGACTTTAGGATGGATGTAAAAATGAAGAGATAATAAAATTATAGATTTGAAAAAAAATCATGTCTAAAAACATAAATGAACAGATTTTTGAGGTAATATTGTAAGGATATTATTTGTCCAAATCCTCAGGATGTCGTTTATTTAGCAAAAAAGCATCAGTATGTTCATTTTGAAAAACGTCAGAATGATAAAATGATTTATAGAAAATATATTCGTTAAGTCATACTATTGTAGATACATATTGTATAAACAGAAAATATTATTGACTCGAGTTTCTCTTGTTGAAATAGCACGTGAAATGGTTTTATGGAACTCAATTGATTCACAGTACTGTGTTGTTTAAGTGAATTGCAATATCAAATTAAAGACATTTATTACTTTGATTTTGTAGACTTATATATTTATTTGTAATATATTATTCATTTACCTGAAATAAACAAACACAATTAGCAAATCATTTATTTCAATTACAAATGTCACTTTTGCACAAAACGAAATAATTTTATATGCATCTGTGCATTTAAATGCAAAAACAGATAAGATACAAATATTAGAAACAAATAATCTAAATTTTTAATTTCGTTCATTGAAAATAGTATTCACATAACACGAAACATAAACATTTTGTTCCTGAAAAATTCGATTATTTTAAACAGAAAATTTCACTCGCTCGATCACAAATTTCTTTGCCCTAATCTTCCATATCTTTACGTGTGAACGGCACCCAAATTATTATGAGTTAACCAAATTTAAACGGTGGTCTTACTGTAAAGGAATTCGTTTTTTGCATTGTAAACTAACTGCAATGTAACTTCAAGTATGTTTAGGGCTAAATTTTGAGTGCGATTCTAGGGAAAGGATTGGATTTATAAATTTTGTGGACATTTTTTTGAATTTTTGGAAGCAATTAAAAGTTTGTACGAAATTCAATATCGAAAAAATGTTATTTACTTTTCAGCGGGAATTTTGTGAAGCTATTTTTTTTTTCTTAATATTATATATATATATTATATTCAATTATGTACAAGGAAATATAGTTGAGAACTTAAAAGCATATTGATTAATCCTGATTTCGAAATAAATTTTGATCGTGATAGCATTTGAGTCCCGATCTCCGTCATTGTAATATATAGTTCGACATCCTACACTATTCTATCACCGGTGTTTATTTTCGATTCGGTCACCCACATACTTCCATTTTTCTGGGCAGTCATAACAATAAGATCAATATTAAATCCTCTTTGTTTGTTCAACAATTAGATTATTAATTAAATTAGCATATTCATGATCGCGAGTAGGAAATGAACAACCACTTTGAAACACAGCTGAGTTAGTGAACTCAAATAACTATAATTGAAATTTACCAAATAGAATATATGATATATTAATAGAATATTTAATATATATAAATTTCCGGTTGTAAATTTGCATAAATCCACACCTACCTAGTTTGTTGTTGAGATGTTTTTTTTTAGAATCGGTCACATGCCATTACTGACATTTATCGCGATCCACTTACTGGTTACACCGCATTGAAGTAAACATAATTTCGATGATTGTTCGTCGACCTATATATGTATTACGTATTTATAATCAGTTGCATTTACTTTATTCATAAGGTTCTTAATTACATTGTAATATGTAGATTCTAACATAATTTTTTTAAAGTCTGATATATACGGTAAATAAGGTATTTTTTTATTGTTCAAATTCACCATAATCTGAAATCTATATCATATTACATAAGATAGTCAACGTTCATTTCGATCATCGATAATAAAAAATTGAAACGTAAGTAACTGTGCGAAACAAAAAAGCAAAACGCATTTAATCTATAATATATTGCACAAGTATTCAGTCAGTAAAACAAAAGATATTTTTTTAAACAGGTGTCTACTAGTAAGTGTCCTAAGATTCAAAAATTCAACTGTGCAACTATGCAATTATACTCTACACAATATTATTTCTTACTAAAGTGAAAGTGTCATATTTTTTAATTAACTTATTTTGATGGCAAGTTGTCATTTGACATTTAAAGAGATTCACTACAACTAGTTTTCAATTAAATTTCAATATAAATTAATGATGAAAATGAGAACATCATTAGCCATTCAGTATTTAGTAATGTTTTATCAGAGATTGTAAAATATATTTAATATATTGATGTTAAGTAACAGTTTTAATTTTATTATAAATATACCATAAAATATACGACATACTGCGACTTTTTACAATTTTGGGATTCATAATAAATTAAGAAATAATCTAATATAATAACCTCATAAAATCACCTCAAGATTCTGTTCATCTATTTTTATTATGTTGAATCTATGACTGAATCTAGAGATTAAGAAACGATAAAATGATCGTATTCATAAGGTTAGATTGTGATTTTTTTTATGTTGTTTTGATAGTGAACTCCATGCTACGACGTGTGTGGACGGTCATTATGATATAAATACCTTATTATTATTATGTGAAGAATATGTATACTATACACGGCGAGTATACTAGTTTCATTTGCTGAATTATAAAAACTCTTACAAATTTCGCCAATAAAATGCATCTTAGTAAATTTTGCTTTTTATACAGGAGATTAATATGTTCCAGAGCAATGATTATTTTGAATAACTATTAAATGAAACACAATTGCATAATTTAGATTCTATTGATTGATATTATGTAAAGTGTATAATGTTATGTATATGGAATATGATGTCAGCCTCTGGTATCACATAAATTATGTCGCCGGACTATATGGCACACCATGTAATCACTCTACGAGGTTAATATGTAATGGTTGTTGGTACATCAATTAAGGATTTTCAGTGCACCAATAACTGTTTTGTTTATCAACAAAACCCGTCAAATCGAAACAGTCACCAGATTGAGGTCCATCTGTAAAACTTTAACACTCCGTTCACGCCCCTGAATATAGTCATTTTCCTGAAGTTGTTGTGTCAATTGAATTTTATACGATTAAAGATGCATATCTTTTTTGTGAATTTCGAGATATTCTCAATTTTTGAGCACATTCTGTCGCACTACATTACTTTTTGTGACGTACATTAGCTACGTTATCGCTCAGACTTTAGTTTCTCTCCGAGAGTGCACATTTTCAAAATTATTTATCACCACGCTGCGAGCACTTGCTCGCCACATGATTAACAAAAAAGAAAAGCAAAAAAATTACACAATTTTCTCCGCGTATTTATTCACAATTGAACACAATTGTTAAATTAAAATGTCTTAATGGCTTCAGCACGCTTATTATCGGCTAACCCTTATGACTGTCAAATGCCAATTGACAAATGTCATCCAAACGAATTTGATGGGTAAAAAATTGTCGTGGAACATATTATTCCCCTAAACCATGTATGAATTTTACATTGTGTATTTCGTTTTAATTAAGTTTTGTAACAATACAGTTGAGTGTACTATATCCCTTCATACATACCAATTAATAATACATATTAACTTCTTTATTTAAAGCTCGGGAACACCTTGACTATTGTTTCTTAACTATACATGAATTATATTATTTTTTTCCGATGTCATTTCATCGCTTGCTTTTGTATGTTTCTTTTCAAATATTTGCATCTAAAAGTACGCTTTACAAATATCGTGAATGCTAACGCGAAAAAAAATATTTTTGTGTATTATTTTGTTTTTGGTAAATGTTTTTGCATTCAAATAATAATCATGAAATGCATTCTCGATTTTTCTTTCATGTCTTATATAAAAATATTAGAAAAACAAATAATGTAAACACTTCAGCATTCACCATCATTGTATGATTTCAGTGTAAATATGTGTGAAAATAAATTCGCCACATTCCACACCAACTATAAATGTAATAATGAAACTGAACGCATGGTATGGTGAATTCAAACTATAAATTATTTCACTCGCTCTCTGACGAACGAAGGCGACAAAAAATTGATTACATGACAACTGTCTACTTGTCATATTTTCTGGCGATTGTTTTGTGTTATGAGTTGTTTGGTGATTGATGTTTAAAGGTTATTTTAATGAAAATAAAAGATAAAAAAATGTATGTTAATGGTAACAAATATAAGTACGAGTATTAGTAAATTTATCTCAAGAAATACAGTATTAATTGCATTTGTATTTTAATTATATTTTCAAATAAATTAAAAAAATTGTAATTTATTTCTTTCTTTCATAATATAATAATTTGTTGCTATTTCGTATTTTAATTCATTGGATTGTTTTGATCACATATATAATATGTAATCATATACACTTTTAACAGTTAACAAATGATAATAACCGACATCTTGAAAACAGCTTGTTTTTCATTTTTCACTTTGTCTATTCACATAAAATCGCCACCTTGATAGCGTCTTCTGTAAAACTTTTTGTATATAATCTGTGTACAGTTTCATTTCTACGGTTTCATATATCAAAAATTTGTCAATTATGATCAAAAGTAGTAGTTGCGGTCAATTTTGGATCCATCCAAAGATCCGACCTAATAAATGTAATATTGAACTGATTCTTGGGGTGATATTATGCGATTAGTAATTGTTAAAATCGTCAAAATGTCGTACATTTGATAAAAAACGACTGTCAAAAATAATTAAACGTCAAAGATATATATTAAATGTTATATTATACGGTTACACAATAGGTAGGACTAAACTGAGCATTAAATTAGGCTTAAATATTAGTTATGGTGCTGAAAAACTGATCGTCCAGCATCCACTATCTACTCGATTATATGTTAAAATTGGTTTGCAATTTAAATACGTGTAATGATTTTGCACAAGATAGAATAAAATTTGTGTGAGGAATAGATTAGGGAGGGCTAACTCTGAATAATGAATAAGGCTAGGAAGAAGAAAAATTAGAAGAATAAGAAAAAGATATAGAAGAGAAAAAAAAGAAAACATGTATGCGTGTATATGTGTGTGTGTGTATGAGTGTGTGTATGAGTGTGTGTATGCACGGGTGTGTGAAATGCATGGATGTGTGGTATGCATGTGCCTATGTTTGTGTGAATATGTGTGTATTTGTGATTATGTGTATTTAGTGTGGGCGCGTGTGTGCTGTAATACAATCCAAATTGCAGTATCCTTTACTATTGGTTGATATTATACATACCTTGTTTTTAAATTATATTTAAAACATTAAATAAGGATATAAATGTTACTTTATATAATTGTACAATTTTCAATGTGAAATATATCATTTCATTTGTCTGCTATGCTTTTGTTATTCCAACATTAATTTGTAATAGAATTGTAAACAAGACTGACATAATTTGATTTTCAGAGTGCCAGAGGATAGTAGAAATTCTAATACAACTACACGTGTATAATTTATTTTTATTTATTTTTTTTTGATATAAAAGCTTATCTTTTATTACTTTTATATTTAACGATAAAGGCGCAAATGATGATTTCATTTTTGTAATCAGATGAACAAGTTACCTGTATGATAAAAAATTTCATTTTTAGTACTAAATTTTGATTAGAAGAGAACTATACGAGTGCACACTCAAATATTATAGTTTTTATTTGAACAATGCAAAAATTTAATAATTAAATTAAATATTACTAAGTAAATTAATTATATTTATTTGATTTGAAACATTTTGGACAAAATGAATTCAGATTTGAAACGAGATGATATAGCAAGGAAAAGTTTTCGATTTCCACCTTATCGCGCAACAAAACGTATAGCACCATCACCACCATTATTAAATAATTTTGAAATTGATAATTTGGAAAATTTAAATAGGCGAAAAGAAGTGCTTGATAAAATTACTTTGATAAATACAGAAATCAAAACTGTAGACACTGAAAAGTTACTTGATGAACACAAAATTGATATGAATAATAAATGTAAGATAGATAATGTTTCTGAGGGTGCGATTGGCACAAGTTATCCTGCTCCAACAATTAAAAAAAATATGGATGATAAAGCATTGTCCAATACGTCAATTGATATGTTGAAAAATTTAGAAAATTATATACATCAAATGGAAATTAATTCAAAAAATAATAAATTAGCAATTAAACAAGATATTAAAACAAGTAATCAATATAGTGACCATGAGAACTTAATTAATACTGATTTAAGTGATAATGATTATGTATATACTGATATAAATGATGAAAATGCGAATATTTATGAGCTTGCTGAATTTAAACGTGGATCGGACACAAGAAACTCAATTGGTGGGGTTATGAATATTCCAGCGAAAGGTTCATCTAGTTCAAAGACATCAAAGTCAATTAGTCGAACAGCATCCGATACTAAAAATGTTGAAAACACTGTTAAATTAATTAGACTAGGTATGAAAAAACAAGATGATCAATTACTTAGAGTAAATACTAGGAAAAATGAGAATATTTTCAATCTCAGAACTGAAAATGATGAAAAGAATAAAAAGAACATAGAACGCACTATTCTTGTACCGCAAAAGAAACAAAATGAACCGAGTCCCGTACGCACTGTTGCAACACCTACAATTAAATCTCGAAGTAGAGAAACTAAGGTAAATACATTTAATATTGTTAAAAATCTACTGATGTTCATCGATCTATTTTTATGATATATATA
>JANSTX010055059.1:0-10500 GCA_027564355.1 Penthetria funebris | reverse complement strand
GAAATAGATTGAGAAGTAGGAGGGCCGACCCTGAATAAGGAAAAAGGCAAGGAAGAAGAAGAAGAAGAAGAAGAAGACAGTGAAGCCTTGCCAATCCAGAACCGTGGTGTAATATAGCTATTTGCTATTGGTGTAGTATAGCTATTAACTGGTGTAGTAATATTTTCTATTCTTATAGTATAGCTATTAACTATTGGTGTATAGCTATTGGTGTAGTAAAGCTATTAGCTATTGGTGTAGTAGAGTTATTAGCTATTGGTGTAATACAGCTATTAGTTATTGCTGTAGTAAAGCTATTAGCTCTTGCTGAATAGCTGATGCTGCATAGCTATTGCTGTGTAGCTATTGATGTATAGCTATTGCTGTATAGCTATAGCAGTATCGCTCTTGCTGTATAGCTCTTGCTGTATAGCTATAGATGTATAGCTGTATAGCTATTGCTGTATAGCTATATAGCTATTGCTGTATAGCTATTGTATGGCTATTGCTTTATAGATATTGGTGTAGTATAGATATTGCTGTTTAGTATAGCTATTAGCTGTAGGTGTAGTACAGCTATTAGTTATTGCTGTAGTGTAGCTATTAGCTATTGCTGTATGGCTATTACTGTATAGCAATTGCTGTATAGCAATTACTGTATAGCTATTGCTGTATAGCTATTGCTGTATAGCTATTGCTGTATAGCTATTGCTGTGTAGCTATTGCTGTATAGCTATTGTTGTATAGCTATAGCTGTATGGCTATAGCTGTATAGAATATATACTGGTGTAGTATAGCTATTAGTTATTGGAGTAGTACAACTATTAGCTATTGGTGTACTTTAACTATTAGCTATTGGTATAGTATAGTTATTAACTATTAGCTGGTGTAGTAAAGCTATTAGATATTGGCTATTGGTTATTTTTGTAGTATAGCTATTAACTATTAGCTTGTAGTATGGCTATTAGCTATTGGTATAGTATAGCTATTAGCTATTGGTGTAGTATTGCTATTAGCTATTGCTGTATAGCTATTGCTACATACCTATTGCTGTATAGCTATTGCTGTAGCATTGGTGTAGTATAGCTTTAGCTATAAGCTATTGGTGTAGTATAGCTTTATCTATAAGCAGTTGGTGTAGTATAGCTATTAACTATTGGTATAGTATAGCTATTAGCTATTAGCTGGTGTGGTATAGCTATTCGCTATTGGCTGTTGGTGTAGCATAGCTATTGGTGTAGCATATCTATTAGCTATTGTCGAGTGGTGTAGTATATATATCAGCTATTTATATAGTTCAGCCATTAGATATTGGTGTTGTATAGCTGTTAGCTATTAACTATTGGTGTAGTATAGCTATAGGCTACTAGTTATTGGGGTAGCATAGCTATTAGCTATTGGCGTAGTATAGCTATTGGTGTAGTATAGCTATTAGCTATTGGTGTAGTATAACTATTGGTGTTGTATAGCTATTAGCTATTGACGTAGTATAGGTACTAGCTATTGACGTAGTATAGCTATTATCTATTGGTGTAGTATAGCTATTAGCTATTGCGGTATAGCTGATACTGTGTAGCTATTGCTGTATAGCTATTGCTGTATAGCTATTGCTTTATAGGTATTGATGTAGTATAGATATTGTTGTATAGATATTTGTGTAGCATAGCTAATTGCTATAGGTGTAGTATAGCTATTAGCTATTAGCTATTGGTGTAGTATAGCTATTAGCTATTAGCTATTGGTGCAGTATAGCTATGTATGAAGTACAGTTATTAGCTATTGGTATTGTATAGCTATTAGCTATTAGCTGGTATGGTATAGCTATCAGATATTGGCTATTGGTGTAGTATAACTATTAGCTATTGCTGTAGTTTGACTACTAGCTATTGGCTATTTGTTTGGTATAGCTATTGGCTATTGGTGTAATAGCAGCTATTGATGTAGTTTAAATATTAGCTGTTGGTGTAGTATAGCTATTAGTTATTAGCTAGCGATATCATTCAGGTGTGATGGTAACTTTAAGTTATTTGTGAATCTAATACCAGGATACTTTAAGTTGTTGACATTCAATAGTACATATGTATGCACCGATGAAAACTCTCAAGTGTCTGGTGAACATTAAGTCAAGTAAGTCGACCAGTGCGACTGAATACAGTTGCTTCACATTCGGTGTATAATTTATTCTTGAATAACACCAATAGTACATGGTCTTTTGATGAAGACTCATGATTTTAGTTGCAATTGATAGTTTTTAATAATGGTACAAATAAGAGAATATCATTTGCATATGCAATTTTTGGCGATCCGATGTGATAGAATCCTTGCCTTATTCCTTATTCAGCGTTGACCGTCCTACTTCTCAATTTATTTCTCAACAAGTTTCTGTCTTGTGTATCATCATTTTATGCATTCAATCTGTTGAAGTCATTTTGAACAATTTATACAATAACTAAGTAGCTTGTGGGCGACCTCGTTTGCTTCCTTATATCTTTTCCAATATTCAAGCCTAATTTAACGAAATAAACTTCTGGTCTACGCATTATGTGTCCGAACCATCTTAATCAATTTTGAGTCATTATATTGGGGATGGGAGTAACTTTTAAACTCCGTCGAATATGGTTGTTTGTAATTCTGTCCTTCAATGTTGTTCCGGATGATTATTTAAACATTCTCATCTCGATTGTGTATTGTTTATGCATATGATCTCTTTTTACAGCCCAACTTTCATTGCTAACTTAAAACTTCAGACACTGATCTCCACTTGATCCAACCGCACTCTAATTGATGTTGATAGCATCATCGATTTTACTGCTTATTGTGATAAGTGATCCCAAATATTTGAACTTTTCAGTAACGGGAAGTGGATGATCGTTGGCGAGTCAATCGATTAGTATTAAATGGAAAATACATGTACTCTGTTTTGTGTGAGACTGATACGTAGTTCGTTGGCCTCCAGTACCGAATTACAGTTGAATTTCAGTTCAATTTGATTCTCACTTACAAACACTGTGTCATCTGCAAATAACATAGTCCATGGAAGAGGATCCAGTATTGTACCATACAAAAATTGCGAGATCAGTAGGTACTCTATCAAATACCTTCTCAAGATCTATAAATGTCAAATGGAGGTCTTTTTTATTATCTCTGAATTTTTCAATCACTATATGAAACGTTTGTATGGCATCAGTTGTTGATTTGCCTCTCGCGAATCCGAACTGGTTTTCTGAGATATTAATTAGATCACGGAGTTTTGTGTTCAAATTATTTCTCACATTTTTAAGCTGTGTGAAGTAAGTTTTATTCCTCTGTAGTTAGCGCAACTGTGTATATCTCCCTTATTTTTATAAAATGGTAAGAGATAGTTTCGTCACCATGAATTTAGCATCTCACCTCCACTTAATATCTCAGTTAATAAATTTGCTAACCATTGGTATCCAAGATCACCGAGATATTTCTAAAGATCTGATGGGATGTCATCTGAATCAACTTCCTTATTTCGAATCATTCTTTTCACAGCATTTTCGACATCCAATGGAGTAACTGCATTGACTGGCCCCAAAATAAGATTTGATTCCGAAATCCGTTGATGAGGATACTGTTCATTCAAAAGTTGATTGAAGTATTGCCTCCACCTGTTGCTTACTTCTTTGTCAGCAATCCAAACATTTCCATTCTCATCCTTTATGGATTTGATAGAATGTATGTCCGTGCCTGCTGCATTTCTTTGCGCAGCAATTTTGTATACCTCGTTTTGATCGCCAGACTCAAGACGCTCATATAGATGATTTGTAACTCTGGATTTGGCAACAGCTACCGCCCTTTGTGTTTCTCGTTTGGCTATTTTATTCATTTCTATATCGTCACTGAAGCGAGTTCTTTGCCAAGTTTTGTACGATGTTTTCTATATCGTGATATTTTCCTGTACCTCGGTATCCCACCACCAAGTTTCTTTTCCAATATGTAAAGAGCCTTTTGACATACCATTATATTGTTTTGACTTCTCTTTGCAAAGCATTTCAAAGTCATTCCACATAAGCTCCGGCTCGTCATCATCTTGAAAATTGTGACTTAAGTATGTTGAAAGTGTTGTTATAAGACGGTCATTTACCAGATGTAACTTAAATCACTTTTTCATTGTCGTTACGCCGGTTGTTTTTAAATGTTTCTTTAAGAATGATGGTCACCAGGTATCTCCTTGCTATCTATAAAATATTTCCTATTTTATGGTATAAAATTAATTTTCTTTATACAATATCCATTTTGATCATCCATAATCAGCCTAGTTTCAATAAAAATTGGAAGAGAATGGAAGAGCTTGTAAACCGATTATAGATGTTCCCAAAATTTCATCTTTGTGAATTCATTGGATCCTATTTGTGGAACATATGCAGAAATAATATTCATGATTGGTTAATTGTCTAATAATATCTTTAAAGACATTATCCGATCGTTTATTCTATCCATAGGCACAACCCTTTGCTCAATGTTTCTGACAACAACTATTCCTACACATTTTTTTTGGCACCGTTATAATAAAGCTTATAATCATGTCCTGTATATTTGGCCTTGAACCCTTTCCATGTAGTTTCCTGTATACAAGCCTTACATATAGAGATATCTTTTTCTTAATACCTCTATGTTCTCGGTACAACATCGAGTTAAAGAGCCGATATTCCAAGTATCTACACTTAAAATTTTACATTATGAATTGACTTCATTTTTGATATTCCCCACCCAGAGATCCAATTGGGAGAGAACTCATCTCATATTTCTACCATAATAAATAATTTACTTTCTCTCTCCTTTTTTGTATTTGACTTTTGTTTTACTGCGGGCGGCCGGCTGACGCAAAGCAGTTCAATCTTCACCATTCACAAGTTTTACAGAATCCTTGAAAGCATGTTTTCAAAGTTAAATTAAAAATTAGTTCGTTTTAAAGTATCGACAAGCTGTTTTGTAGTCTTTGACCTGAGCAATTGTCAGTTCATATTTGTTAATTGACGTTATGATTGTGTCTAACATTTTTACAAGTTCATGACTCATGGAGTATCCCCTTATGAGGCTTATTTGGTTTTTTGGCAGTAATCTCTACATTTCAAAGAAGTCTATCAGATTATTTACGATAAATGGCTCATATAATTTTTGACAAAGTAATGAATTGAATTGAACCTTAAAATTACTTTGGAATTCGCATAATAAATTGGTATCTTAATCAAAGCACGAACGCTAAGATTCGTATTTATAGTTCTCATTAGTACAGTAATTACCGTATCAATCAAAGATTTGCCAAAGAAGAAATAATTCATCTATGAATAGCCAATTTAACGTTTATACTTTCAATGTACTCGTAAGGTTGAACACAATATGAATCCGACTGCCATATAATTCAAAGCTATGTACTTTGTTAGATAACACTTTATGTAATTATCAATAGACGGTTAACCTCTAAATATTACTAAATACTAGGCTAAAGATATTTTTTTTCTTTGCTATTTGCCTTCATAATCCAATCTAATTTTATTTATGTAGTGACGGATTATTTACATTACTAATAAAAGATACTCATCCCATGTAATATATCTTGATATTATTCACATAAATTGCTTCTGTTATCTAACGAGTATATTAAGTTTTATAATTTGTCAAGATAATTTTTTTTATTTTTGATTAATTACTGTCTTTACTACAGAAAAAAAAATGAAGACGACACATGGAGATAACCACGTATTCTTTTAAAGTACAATTAATTAACGTAATTACAATAGAAATTAAAGTACTCGAACTATGACCAAATTGAAATTTTTTTTTATAGCTTCTGATAGGCGATTAGATTTAAGCAGTTTTGAAAAATAATTATCTTAGTCCATTGTGGATAGCACAGTAATAAATCAATTAATCAATTAATGTTTATGATAGGTTGTTCTGCGTCAGGAATTCCATTACAATCATTAAAATCCTTTACAAAACTTTAACCAAGAGGTGTCACGTAAAAAAAAATCCAAGTATTTTAATAAGAGCTTCAGATTCAGATATACGGACAACGGTTATAAGCACTATGTGTAAAGTATAAGTAAAAACAGGAACAGGAAATAAAATTGGAAATTAGCAGCCAACTTCACCAATCTAGACAGCTGTGGGTGGTAGCTCGCATTGCTGAAATACCTAATTGAACGAAAAACGTCAAAAACGGCCTCGGATCGAATGGGAATACGATGACGACTTTTGGCTTACGTAAGCGAACAAAATTTGGAACCTGGAATGTAAGAAGAATGCTTGAACCGGCAAATTGGTACTGGTGGCTACAAAATTTAACAGGTACAATCTCGATATGTTTGGTTTGAGCGAAATTCGATGGTGAAAGATAATGGAGAAAGGAATTTATCCTTTGGTGGAACCCTTTTGGTTTCCGGAAGACCGAGTCACATGGTTAATACCGTTGTGCATTTGTCGACTGAAAACCAATATCAGATCTGATAAAGAGTCAATTGCAGTATTAAATACGTAACAATAGTTCAGATTTATGTACTTATTACAAAGTAGGTGGTTTTTTATTTTCAATTTTCACATTGCATTCTGTCGTCCGATAGATATTGATTGTGGCGAAATTAGAAGTCAAATCTGTTTGTAGGTCTATCAATCTCAGAAAGATTGTTTGATCGCTGATTACATTTTCTTTTTTTTTTGCATATTTTTGAATTAACCTGTTTTATTCATTGGGTCTCACTATCGACACAAAGTTTACCGACAGGCCATTGAATTCCAATGAACACTTGCCAAATATACGGAGATTTAAGAAAAAAAAATATTTTCGCCTTTAATGACACTCAAGTTGTTGATGAAGATATTGATCAGTTCCGATATCAAAATTATACTCTCTTATGTTATTTTCTTGAGCACCGCAGTATGGCTGTTTATGTCAAAAATGACGTGATATTTTGAGGGATTACGGCACTATTAAGGTGCCAATATGGTGGAAATTAATAAAATGTAGGTTGAAGCTTTATTTTGGGTAATTAATTTATTTATTTTTGCTTCGTATTCTGTCTCAATCTCATCGATTCCTTGACACATAAAATATGCTTTCTGATATCATTGGGGATATTTGCGCCTCGTCACCTGATGCTGAAATTGTTTTTGCTGAAGATTTCAACTTGCATAATATTTCCTGATTGACGAATTCGACTATTACCGACAAATCTTGTATTTATGCTGAACACTTTGCGGATTTTCGACAACATATCCCTTATCTTTTTTATCGTTAACTTACTTGACATTGTGCTAAGTATTCTGTTGGGGTGGATGCACCTGCCTGCAACGCCGAACATTGTCTTATGATGACTACATTACCATATACCTCTATAACGTTTTCCGTCTTATACCGAAAAACTTAAATGTGGCACTTTAACAGAATAGATTAAAATCGATTGCGTCAATTTTATAACCATGTCAACTTGCGCCAATATCTAGCAATTGATGATAGATCAGTTCCATCATTTTCCTTCATCTTCTTCCTTGGGATTAGTAATTTCAAAGCAAACTCTTTTACATTAATCAAAAAAAAAATCCCATTTCTTGATTTACGGCCGCTTGTAAGGTTGCTGTTGATTAGAAGATATAAGTTTTTAATCAATCTAAATGTAATGTGACACTCACATTGACCTATATATTATCACCATTGCATCAGAGTTATAGACCAGACCAAATATCTGTTCAATCAGAAACTCAATTTTATCAGTGTTCAGTGGTAGCAAATGTTTCTGGTAAATTGTTGGTGTCGTGAACAGAAACTTCTACTAAATCTTCTTTTCCTATGCTAGTAGATTCCAATGAGAATCCTATCACATGTTCAATTAAAAAGGGAAACTTATTGACTGCTTTGTTTTGTAACAACTAAATGTTAAATAATTCTGGAAAAATACCACGAATTTCACTTAGCTCTGGATTTTATATGAAACTTGTATATATTCATTCTTAAAGTATATATTGAATTCTCAATAATCTTGATGTCAATAAGACTCAGGATCCCGATGGTATTCCGGCTATTGTACTTTGCAATTGTGCAAGGGTCATTGTTCGTCGACATATTCACGGGTTTGGCGAGTCTACTATTCTTGGAGTAGATATATCTAAGGCATCGAGTGTGACATCGTGTACTGACCAGAGTATGAATCTCTGATTTTTTGAAGTAGCGCTCAGTTCACATCACACTGGATGGTGTGATTTCCGACATTTTCCCATTAAATGCAGGTGTGCCTTACAGTTTTGTTACGTCTTCATTTATTTTTATTAAATGATCTATTCACATTCACATCGAATCTCATTCACAGTTATGCAAATAACTGCACTAGATGTGGCGAAGAATGTTGCTATAGGCGGCTTAGTTTTCATAGACGTTGCAAAAAAATTCGTTGATCCAGAAAACATTGCTATTATATACACATCGAATATAAGGCCTCTTACGAAGTACATTTCTCATTTAAAGGTGGGTGCTCCAGTGACAACCTTTCATTTTCTCGACTGAATTTAAATGCAAGTTATTCGACTTATTGGTGATATTCAAGTCACTAATCAAATAGATTCACTTCAGCATAGACGCAATGTGAGTTCGTTAAGTTTATTTTATAGATATTTTCATGATGATTGTTCTGTTGAACTTGCCAATATTATGTCGCATCTCTTCGGGTATATCCCCTAAACACTAAACCGGCTCAGTTATCACACTCGCATGCTGTTATACTACTACTTTAGGGGGCACATTCATATCGCGCTCGTCTGTGGAACTTCCCGTAGAAGTGTATCCTGAACTTTATTGCCCCTTTTAATTTTAAAGAAACATTCAGGAATATTTTCGTAACAACCATTTCTTTTCCTATTCCATGAGCCGGATAAAATATAAACAGAATTATTTTCTGCGTGACCATTAAAGGGTAACCAATCCCTAAACAATTGCTTGGTTATAAAAAAAAAAAAATTAAAACATCAAATTTTATCAATGCACGGGTGATGCTATTGCAAAGGTTGGCTTAAACAACATGGATTGGGAGTTTGTTATGGATACACACGGAGTAGTGGATATGAACAGCAATGGAGATTTTTTGTCACAAATTTGCAGTAATCCTTGTGATTGGTAATACTATTCTTAGGCGTAAATGAATACGCAAAGAAAATTGGATGCTACCGGATGAACGTAGTGGAAGATGGAAATATTCTCTCGTTCGTAGCTACATGGGTGCTGATGTTTTTATTTGACCATTACTTGATTATCAAACAAATAAAACTTACGGCGGTACCTATAAGTGATTGGTAAGCTACGCAATGCGTGAGTGTTCTTAGCTTAATTAGTTATGAAAGGATTGAATAAATTGGGAATTGGGAATAAATTGGATACTTGGAATCAAATAATGAGAAGGCGGAACATCCGGTTTCACATTTGACTATTCCAGTAAAATATATGGTGTATAAATATCCAGCTACATTAACACCATCTTTTTAGTCTCGATCATACACCATTATCTACTGGCATATATTGTCATCGAGCTACCCCGTCAAATTACAATACTAAAATACTAAATATAAAAATTTCTCATACTTGATAAAAAATGGTAAAAAAGGTCCTAAAATTTTTATAATTAACGATGGAATGATGTCTGCTAATAGAATTGCACCTGTTGAAATTATATTACATTTTCTAATTGTACTATTTGGGTCATCTTCATCCTCGTCATTACCACCCTGTTAAATATAAGGAAAGATTTATAAATTACTTAATTGTTTATAAAATGAATATTTCGTGTATGTCAAATTTGTAGAAGGTGATTTATGCAACTTTTTTAGGCACATCAATTAAAATTTCATTCTGTCAGTTGGTAAAGTTTTGACACCTTTTGAAAAGCAGACAAGTTTTGTATTTTTTGTTTGTGATAATAGAAAATTTCTGCAATTTTTAAAAATAGCTTTAAAATAATTTGGTGGAATCTTCACCATCGAATCGAATGATTTAGTAGTAGTTTCTACTTGCTTAAAAGCACAAGTGATGCTCACTGCTAAAAATCAATCATAAATCACATTAGGATGACATGGGTTATTGTTCCTATTCTCTTCTTCATTATATTTATGCTTTAAATGACTTTGACTCATTTATTTAACAACATTATAACATCTAACGACAACCATTTTGATGAGTTGGGATTGGGATAAATCACAGAAGTGCGTTGAATTCTTGGCCAAGTGCATGTAACACCTCCATATGGTAACCATCGGGAACGAACATATACTTAAAAAAATAAATGTAAAAATTGTAGATCTGAAATAGTGCGATTGGTCTTCCAATTACGAATTATCATCCAATGATACGCACGTATGGTTTACAAGGTCTTCCATTAACTGAAACCAGGCTGATTATGGGTGATCTAAATTGACATGTTGGCAAGAAAAATCTAAATTATAATGTTTGTCATGGTGGCTATGGTTTTGGCAATAGTAATTCTCAGGGTGATGATATTTTGCAATTGGCAATGGCAT
>JANSTX010055058.1:0-10501 GCA_027564355.1 Penthetria funebris | reverse complement strand
GCCCTTCCCAAAACCATAAAACCAGTTCCACACTCCCTCTTCATACTACAATCATTACCACTGTAATAAAATGTGTAATGTTTACCTTTGAGTACATCTTTTCCGGGCCACCTGGTTTCTTGGATCGCGTTATATCAATTTTAGCCCCGATCGTATTGCTCCTTGTCACATCAAAGTTCTAACATTCCATGATGCGAATTTTAAATCTTTGTCCTTATTTCGTTGCTTAAATCGTTGCCGTTTATCCTGTCCGATCCGAGGCCATGTTTTTGAATTCATAACAAATTTTTTTTTTCAAAGTTGGTTGTTAAACATACGTCCAATCCCTATTCATCGGAGGGCCAATTTGCTGCTGTCGTTAGTCAACCATTGCAGCTTTCTGCTTCAATGTTGCTTCCAGGTTACACCACATGGAGGTGGCAGTCAGACTTTGCAACCCTTTAATCTTTAATAGTAGAGATATATAGTTATTAGTATGTCTGCCAAACGAAATCTCTAGGTATTCCATCAAATGCCTTCCCAAAATCTATAAATGTCATATGGAAGTCTTTCTTATTGCCTCTGTATTTTTCAATCACTATACGAAGTGTTTGTATTGGGTGAACATCATATACAACTATATGCCTACATATATCTGGTACCACCATTTAATTACACTTTAGATGAAGCCTGTCTCAACGAATACCTAGCCATAGTTAATTTTCGACACCCGCAACACAACATGTCCATGAATAAGTCACTAGACTCCCCACTTAGCAACATAACTCATGAATCCTCGCTTCTCTACGAAATTATTTTATAATGTATATAATCCTAGAAAAATGGTTCATGGTTTTCTAGAATTAAAAATATTGATGATGATAACAGTATTTTCATTAGTTTCGTATTTAAAATATTGATCTTTAGACCAAATTGTGAATTGCATTTCATCCATAGTTTCACCATCATGTCTGACTCGGTTTGTGATAGCAAACAAACATCGTAAACTAAGTGGAGATATTCAAGTCGACCAGTTAGACCCCATCTGATGCCATACAATCCATACAATTCAAAAGTTTCAAGCGTACTTGTAGTCTATTTGGCGACAAAGACAATATAGTGTTTTGCCATTAAATCGATACTTTTTATTGCATTGATGTGAAGTGGTCAAAACCTACCAGAACATTAAACCCGCGAAATAAACGGTTCCAAAATTGAATTGAATCTTTCGTGACAAATAATAACTATATAACCTTGTTTATCGTAATCAGCAAAATGATACCACATCAGTTCTTGACACATACTCAAATTAATTATGAACACTCGCAATTTGTGCAGCGTTTAAATAGATGTTGGTTTTAAAGTACGTTTCCGGTGGTTAGCACGTGAATGTATTATCTATATGCTGCGTCTCAATGTCTTCTTCACGCCTTTCTGCATATTACACCGGTACCATTCCCAATTTGGAATATTTTTAATTTTAATTTATTACTTAGTACTTTCGATTCTCAATTGTTGTCCACCAATCGGTAATGTTCTAATGACCAAATACTCGTATATGAGAACTTATATCTGGTAAATTATACATTACTAACACCAGTTTCTCTCGTTCTCGCTTCTGAATTTTTATTTTTTTAGCTCCTGACAGATTTCTGGTATTCCTGAGTGCTTAATTTTTTTTAAAAATTTTGCTTAACACTTTTGATCTATTTGATCTGTAAATATATCTTCATTTAGATTACAAAATGAAGTTCCTGCAATTAATATACCTTCAATCATTTTATGGGTATTTGCCGTCCATGTAGCATACATCATTCAACATGTAGATCACGTTCGAAATCAACCAATAAAACTTTGTTGTTCTTAAAATACTAATCTTTCAATGTTGTTTTTCACATTTTAATGTAATTTACATGATGTTATATAGTACAAGTTCTTAGATTTTTCTCAACAATTTTAAGCGTCTTCACTACATTAAACTGAGTGACATATATCATCATCAAAGGACATCTCAATCAACTATGTTCCTAATCTGGACCAATTAATATGGGTTAGCAAATCTAATTTATGCGATCAATAGAGTCAAAATACAAGTGATGAACGATCCAAGAAAATCTCTAGATAAAATTGCGTTATAATTCATCGAAATGTACATTAATCCATTTATTTTGATAAGATCAATTTCGCCAATTTCTGTTTTTACGAACATTATGATTGCTAACCTAAGTACTGCGAGCTATTGCATCTATTATACAGTTGGCGACATGATAAGTTAAGAAAAAGTTCTTGATCTAGGAAACATATTATGAAATCTTCTTGAAAATACCTTGCATTTACCAACGCAGTGTCACGGCGTTTCATTAATAATATCTTCTATGGACTTTCTTATCGGCTCAGGTTCGATACAGTTCTTACTGGACGGATTAATTGTCAGCTTTTCTATTTCCTTCATAACACGAATCTCTGGGAGTATGTATCACAGCTGAACATATCATTCTAGATCTAGAATGGATGTAAACAACACTTATGAATTAAGTGCCCGATGCTCTGACTATCTGAGAATCTTGTTATTGTATTGAAAACCTTCAGTGAAATAATGTTATATATTTTCCAGTGAAAAGCGATTTCTTTCATTTAATGAACACCAATAACACCCCGGTTCCATCTTTTGTTTTGTTTTGGAAAATTTTGAGAAAGAGTTTTGCATTGTTAATATGATTATTTGCATCCAGGTGTAAAAGAGCTAAATATTTTATTAATTTTTATTAGTGCTCGCCTTGTACTGTGTATGTGATGATAAAGGAAATCACTTAAAATGTTGGTATCAGATAGGGTATAACCAGATAATATAGTAAGGGTGAGAAATCACGATTGTGGCAAATAACATACCGTTATAAATCCTGGTGATCTTCAATAGAGACCTCAAGCGTAATATTATCAACAGAATGTGGTGACATTTAATGGGCTACTGGCGGTTGATCAGTACCTTTATGAGCTTCCATTTGGAGTAAAAATCAAGACGATTACGAATGTAATTATTTAGAAATGTTTTTTTTTTTTGTTGATTTGTGAATGGATAATCTGTTTCAGGCATTTTAAGTGCAAACAAATACTATTTTTTGGAATATTATTAAAATTAACAAAATTTAAATATAAAACATAATAAACATAATTGCATTATCTCTTAGGTGGTGGCACATTTTCAATGTATTTTCCACTATAATTTCCGGGTGGATCATAATTTGCTACAACATAAACTTGATCACCTCGCTTTGCTACTGCTATGCCCAATTCCTTGGAATCTTTCCAAATAACTTGTGTAAAATGACCAGTTTGCATTGAAAACTGATTTGTTCCATATCGATAATGTTTTACTTCATCATACCAATTTTTTACTGGTAATTTACCATTTACTGTCATTCCCATAGAATAATAAATATTTTCACCATACTTAGAGTTTGTTCTATGTTTCATGGCACCTATTGATATTAGATGCTACAAGTATGCATGCAAACAAATAAAAGTGATAAAAGGGTAAATACGAGATTTTTTTTGTTTTTAATTATATAATCACATTAAGTCACACTTACCTTAGCCCATTCATCGGAAAAGTTACACAATAATTTGTTTAATTTCAAAGGTGGAGCACCATGTTTCTCTCTAAATTCATTGTGGGCAATTAAGGCTTCTATTTGAAACTCGGAAAAATCATTGTTTTGCTGATTTGCAATTTTACTTTCAATACCATTATTTATGACATTCGTATTTTCGGTATTAATATTTGCATGATTATTTTTACTTTTATTAAAAAAACTTGGCATTTTTAAATTTTTAAAATCAATTGATAATGAAGACTTTATCGCAGATACATTTTCTTTAAATTTTCCTGCAAAATTTCCGGGTGGATCATAATTTACAACAACATAAATATCATTATTATTTCTATGAATGCCAACACCAATTTCGTTTGAAGATTTCCATACAACTTGTGTGAAGTGACCAGTTGATGAGGAAAACTGTCCATTGTTAAAGTTATAATCCTTGATTTCGTCATACCATTTCTTTACCGGATATTTACCATCAATGTTTTCATTACCACTGAAATAAAAGATATTTTCGCCATATTTTGAATTTGGTCTGTGCATTAGTTGACGTCTCCCACCAATATTCTGTAAATTAATGAAATCATGTTTATTTAGAATTGCAATGGGCTAACGTAATGAAAACTATCTACAAGTTAGGCGGTACTACTCGGTTTTATTAAATTATATAACTATACTAACTAGTTTAATCTATATGTTCCACATGATCTAGACTAGATAAAGAAGTATTGATATTAAATATTATTGTTCTGAAGATGATTGTCAAATGTCTGGTGAATTCAATAGTAAAATTTTACGTATTTTATTAACAAACAAACTTTTAATAGATTCCAATTTGATGGCATTAATTTCAGTTAAACGCCATCCAGGATAATTTAACTGTGGCTTGATTCAACAAATGAATAATGATAACAAAACCAGGATTAAGGTGAATACTAAATTTAGATGGCGATATTTTGAATCCAATATATCTGGTTGTCTCTGGTCACGGGTAGGCAATTATTTATTTACACCTCAGAATTGATGTACATTCCGAAATCAAATCTCTTAACAACGTAGTTGTAACCTGAATTTAGAAAGATTGAAATCAAAATTTTTTGTTTTTTTTTTTTTTTGGATACAATTAAGTGTTCAAAACACAAAATAACTTTTTATTTGCTCAGAACGATGGATTAGAAAAATATGAAAACAGGAATTTGTGAACACTTGATTTCAAAACCTAGAGGCTGTAAAATTCAGGAAATACATCTTCAGACAGACGGTTCCACAGATGACGTAAAACGTAAATTCAACAGAATGCGATTGTCCAATCAAGCTAGTCGTGTATTAAGTGAAAATATGCGAATATTCTGCATAATGCTGGTAATCTCAGCAGAACAATTGTTAAGATAATATCTATAGAAGAGTGATGGCGCCCCCACATAGCGCCTATGCTGATGAAAAGAATCTACATGATCGGTAATTTGTTCATCACCTATAAGTCTGAATTCTGTCGAGGAAATCAAGGGTGGTCGCCGGAGCCCTAGCCCACATGTTAGAGTCGTGCTTCATTAGAGACCTTATATATGCCTTATATATATAATGGTAATATGTATAGTAGTTTTGAATTGATATGCGTTCCAAGAGAGTTCAGATCCGAAGAATTGCGCAGCAAATTACCATCGAATTGTATAGTTGGGTCTGGAGTATTTTACTTATGCGAAAAAAGTCACAATTTCGTCTTATTCGCATTAAATATCCCGAGATTTCTCCGTCCCCACGTCCCCAATCAGAAATTATAAATTAAATCACTATTAAGTGAATTTTCCATATCAGCGCAAAAGCGACTCGACCAGTGATGGTCGAAGATCGTCCACATTGGCAGTTGTTCATTGAAGCATAATGACTATTAATATTTAGGATATGAATCTACTTTTCAATTTATTTGTCTATCGCTGTGCCTTGTAAAATTTATTAGATGACTTAGTAATTTGCAATTATATTTAAACTGTACACGTAATGATAAGAAGTTAAACCCAGTATAAATTTAATGATTATTTACAAGAATTACTATAGTATTTAATCCTTTGATAAGATGTCAATAGTTATTTATATCAGTAAAATGAGTATTTAAAAATTCGGTAAAGTAAAATATTTATTCACATTTTCCACAAAAAAACATAAACGTAAATGATTCATACCTGTGCCCATTCTTGAGCAATCCTAGAAATGCTATCATTTAATTTCAATGGTGGTGATCCATGAATTTTTCTATATTCATTATGTGCATCTAGACATTGTTTTCTAAATAACCCAACATTGCTATTTGTGGATGAAGTTGTAAAACTATTTGACGAAGTACTATCAACATCTGGTTGCGTAATTCTATATGCATTATTAAAGGTTGTTGCCGAATGTTTTTGACTCTCATTTAAAGATGATGTAGTATAATATGAATATGTTGATGTTGTTTGCTGATTTCCATTACAAATGACTGTTTTTTGTGTTGTTACAGTTTTTCTAATAAAATTGATAAAGTTAGATAAACATAGAAGTGATTAGAATTATAATCAGTTCAATGAACACAAAACTGACGAATCTAATCAGATAATTAGGTATCAATTACTCCAAATTAACATTGTTGGTTGTTAGTAACTTGTACAGAATTACAATGAGTAGTAAAAAAGCCAACAAGAGACAAGTACTAGGAAACAAAAATTAATATAGGAAATTTATATGTTAAATACAGGCCAGACGTACGATAAATCAATTCAAACAGTATCGAAATTCCTAATTTAAAAGGTTTGTAGCTATTATAGCTTTCTGATCATATGCACCTCTACGTGAACAAGTGTCTTAATCACCATGCTAGAAGATAGAAAAATACTGGCATATCTCTTGCAAATCTAAATTTTGGCCCACAATTACGACGAAATAACTAATGTTACGTATATAAAAAGTACACTCAGGAGTAAAATAGGGAGCTAAAGACAGCGGTATCGATTATGTTAAATACAGTCAGTGCTCTGTTCCATGTTGCATATCAAACCTGTATTAGCATCCGAATGTTGATGTAGTTCAGCCTCAGTTCATATGTAATATATGGTGTTTTTTTCTATGGTTTACCAATTCATCAAGTCTCATTGACTTCCTCTCTCCACATCTACGGAGGGCGAGATTTTCTAATATTCTAATTTATCATAAGAATTGTCATACCTTTCTAATCAACATGCTGTCCTCGTAATGCCTGCGTCTAATCAATATGAAGCAAGATAAATTCAACGATTGCTGATGTGTGTGTGTGTATTCACCTCCAGGTAAACTAGCACCACTAATTAATTGAAATACTTTTCGAGGAATCTAATTTTTTTCATTTGAAGGATATAGAAAAGCAGCAGGAAAAGAATGTAAAAGAAAATATATTTTCTATGAAAGAAATGTGAATTAACAAGAAAAGTAAATTTCGTTTTATTTGTGCATTGCATGCAAGTGACGAATGGAATTTTAAACTATACCGATGTTGTTGTTATTATAGTGTTTGTGGACAAATTACGTAGTTGAGGCTTTATGCACAACTCTACTGAAATATTGCAATATATAACCGGATGATTGTATAAATGATCATATATTTGTGTGCACGATCAGATCAGTTCAATTTTGGAAAAAAAAAAATTGACCAAATGCAACATCAAAGGCGAATGGCAGATCTGGGGCCGACGAACTCAATTGTCAACCAAAGAAAATTTTTTCCAATTTATAATTTCAATTATAGTTGTTTGAGTTGATGCATATTGGAAACGATAATAGGAATATATTATTGTCGCCTCTTTGTATAAATACCAATCGTTGTTCTTACATACGGAACTATTAAATGTGGATCATAGGTTAGCAAATACCTTTTTTATGCCCAATTATGATTAAGTTATCACAAATCTCAAACTCAATATGAGTTACGTAATTATAATTTTAACTTTAACTTATGACACAAAAGTGACACACTTTACATTTAACTCTTATTTATTATGCCCTTCTATATTTCTAATTGGTTTGGTATGTTTGCTAGAATTTGTCAACGATATATGATTCGAAGATTAACTAATTATTTTAATGTACCCTATTAAACTTAAATTACTTTAAACTATATATCCATTGTCAACACAATATTAATACAATTTAAACAGGAGTGAATTGAATCGGAAACTAATTCGAAGCCACTATTTTCCAGGCAAATCAACTTGTACTAATATAATCATGCGAGTACCACTTTCTAATCAGTTATTGTATCACAAAAGTATTTTTTATTGAAAATGTATGTAATTTGCTTTTGTCTTTGAAACTAACCGATTAATCATTGCCTGCAATTTTTAAATAAATTTGTTGATTGTCGAAATATAAACCAAACTATTTTAGAGTTAATAACAAACTGATAAAAATGTTTTAAATAATTGTTTAATTTATATGGTTGTATATACTCATATGATAAAAAAAAAATTGCTTATCAGTTTAATAAAACATATTATATGGATATATAGGGTACGACAATAATAATGGATTGACGAATTCTATTACGTTTCAATAGTTCTACAAACATATACGATTTGTTTACTTTCGCAAACTGAGTCAGACATAACAGTGAAATTGGAAAGACTTGTGAAATTCGGTACACATAAGGTCAATGTTTCAAAGACAAAACTAATTAAGATTGGTGCGTCGAGCGTAGAGAACTTGGTCAAGAATGGAAATGGTGGTGCTCATCGGATGTAAAGTTCCGAATACAAAATACTCAACAACCGGTTGCTCCATATGGAATAAAGGACGAAATGATGATATATCTCATTATAGTATAATATGGATTTTTTTAGTTCAAGTACAATAGGCACCCTATTGACACTAAATACTATACTTTTAAAAATAGTATGTCAATTACTTTATTATTTTATAATTTCACAGAAACAATAAGTACAATCATTTCATTAGAAGAGCAATACTAAAAACGCTATCTTTTCTATTTTATAATTACAATATATGAAATTGTTTTAATATTAATCATCAAGAAAATGTAAAAAATAGAGACAAATATTTATTACACTCTAAACCGATACTATAGTCAAGCTTCTGACTAGCAGAATTTGTGATAAAATATTCAATTCTACAACCTACTAAAACATAAAATACGGCAGTAATTCATTAAGCTGATCGTACCAGTTTTCATCAAAGACATATACCATATTTTAATTTATGTATATATCTAATAAATGCGAATGACACATATTAGATAGAAATAGCAATTTAATAGTTGAGATTCAGAAAATTGGGATATGTAGTCTAATTTCTGGTAAAATAATGAAGCAGTTACAAATTGTGTACTCCGTAATTCAAGGTGTTAAAAGCTTCACATTACTGCATATGCTAAATAAATGATACAACGTGATTATATTTAGAGAAGCACCAAATAGTTTATAATGTTACACTGAGTACAAATGGTACTCAAATTAAATAATGGTTTAATTGTCTTGTATTTTATTCAAAGTGAGGATGCAAAGAAATGCACACCAGAGGGCAATAAATTTGAGAAAAAAATTTAACGTGTCTCTCTCAAAAGTATACGATGCAAACAACAAAATTAGCTTGAAATTGAAGTCTTAAAAATTACAAAAAAAAAAAAAAAAAAAACATTTTGTATTGATGCACCAAAAGGAAAGGATCTATAACAAACACGACAACCTGCAATATCCAACGTAACTAATGATGAAATGTTGTAATAATGTTGAAGGTGAGCTTTTGAACTCTCAAAATTTCAATTGTTATATTGGAACTTGATAAACTTATTAGCAACACTGGCTGTCCCATGCCAGTATTATTAATATATTTATTATGTCAAAATAACAGCAGTACAATGATCATTTATTAAATTATTAACAGTAACTTGAATTAGATAAATACCTCTTCTACGTCCTTGTCTTATTCCTTATTCAGTGCCATCCATCCTTCTGCATAATAAATTTCTACACAAGTTTCAAATTATTTACAACAACCAATAAACCATACCAGCTTTTGAGCTGATTACCAATTTTTGTAGCAAATGCATTAGATAATCATACTATTTTAATCTACTTTGAGTGACTACAGTGGAAATTTAATTTCCTTGTGGAACACCATATAAGACAATGCTTGCTCTCTGTCTTTGAAAATTACTTAATGACTTGGTACACATCTACATAGAAGAGTGAATACCAATTGCTATTAGTATATTAGTTACATATTGATGAGAAACTCTATCAAAAGTCATGCTTCCTATAATTATGTATACAAATAAATGGTATTTTCAAGAAGAAAATACTTCCCTAAATTGGATACTGAATTATAATGCTGTTCATACAGTAATCTTATCGATTGACAATTATTTACTTTCAAACATCATTTATAGCCTCTTCTGTATACCAAGTCAAGTATAGTAGCATTTAAGAAATAAGAAATTATATGTCAATAAATCATAACATCGTAATAAATCGTAACATAATATGTTAGCATAGTGAAAATAAATAATCGAGATATTAAGGATAATTAAAAATAAAATTATATTTTCGAAAAAGCAAAAAAAAAACAAGAAAACAAAAAAAAAAGATGCATTGCGAATGCGCAAAACCAAATGTCAAAAGAGCACCTCATTTGATGAACTGAGTATGTTTCTGCACACCGGCGAAAGTTATGGTTTTAATAAACTGATTTGATTTTAGCGCAACGACGAAAGGTTATTGTTCTAATAAACTGAGTTGATTTTAGCGCAACGACGAAAGGAGGTCATTTGTAATATGCTAATGGAGTATAATTTCGCCGCAAATACTAATTGGGCGTGTTTTTAATTTTTTTCGAAATTCGATTGATGAAATTTAGTTATTGTGTTTCTTCAACCGCTATATCAAATTGCGCTTTGTTAACCG
>JANSTX010055057.1:0-10501 GCA_027564355.1 Penthetria funebris | reverse complement strand
CATTTTTGACCTCACAACCGGAGGAGTTCTTTAGGCGCGGAATCCATATGTTACCAAGAAGATGGGAAAAAGTGGTGGCTGGCGACGGAGAATACTTTGAATAATACTATTGTACATGTTTTTCTTAAATAAACGTTCAAATTTTGAAAAAAACCGGCACGAAATAAGTAATACACCTAATAAATTGATATGAACAGACTTTACGACATGCTGCGCATATTGCGATCAATATTAACTATATGTATAATTAATATGTTGATGATCTACAGCAGTGGAATTCGAATCTGTGACACTTAAGATTAAACGTGGATATAAGATCATTTATAACAAAATATAACTAACAATAGTATACTAAATATGAACATCTTAGTACTATAGTTGTTATATTTCGATTCGTAACTAAACTAAACTGATTCAATTTAACATTCATACAGCATGCGAATAACAAAGAGCAGCAACACATTCTTTGAAAGACGCTTATATTTTACGAATCTAGTCAAAGTATTGTACCAATCTTAAAAACTGTATTTCACAAGTCGTTCAAATTTCACCACAGTTTTCAATTACAGACAAATGTCGATAGAGATCTCAACAAGGCAATTGAATAGGTCTGATTTAATACCATACTAAAACGTTAATGTTACAGGATGCAAAATTCTGCATAGTGAATCAAATAAAGATGTAGACCACACGGATCATGTTCATTAATTTATAGATGGTACTCTATAACTTTAAACTATTATTCACATTATACCACAATCAATATTAAATACCTGTTTAAAATCAACATGATGTCTGTCGACTGTTCAACAATAATTCTTTGTATATTGATATTGTGTGTGCAAGACCTGTCATACCTGAAACCTATATGTTCAATCGAAATATCTTGTTCAAAAACTGAACATCCTAAATGTGTTGATAGTACTCAGCCAGGTAATACCACACACGCTTTTTCTAAACTAAACTAAAATTACCAAAGTTTATCTCGTCATGTACTTTTACCAATCTGTTTATTCAGTTAACCACATTGTGTGCTCAGATTATGTTGGTCCATCGTATTGATGTTATTAATCATACCTTTGATTGCACTCTACTAGTTATTAGATTTCATGCATTATAGCTAATTAAACTATGTTGCTGACGGCCACCACATGGAGGTTTTGTAAGTGATGGTCAGAAATTCATTTTGTGGTGACACAGACCGCGTTGCCGTGTAAATCTATGTTTATAGATATATCAATATAGTTAATATAAAATTAAAACAGAAGTTCTTAGAGTATAAAATAGTTTTTTTCCAATAACTATTTTTTGATTTAAATTATGAATCAATTTCAAGTAATAAAAGTAATCTCTGTAGAAATATCAATATAAATTGAATGGATTTAATTCCTTCCGAATATAGCTATTTTAATTTTTGCATCTTAGTTTGACAGCACTACAACTTAGTGTTTAACTATATTTATAATAATATAACTAGTAGAATCCAACATGATCTATTCAATTAGAAGACAATCCGCAAGGCAATTTGATTATACCTCGATGATTGCACAAGTAACAAGTAACCAAATACACCACATAATTAGCGAGAAACGAAAAAAACTGACCGTTTGTCTAATAATAAAAAAAACTATCCGAAATGCGCTACAGAACAGAATGTCTAATAATGTAAGATCAAACAAAATGATTATTTGACCTCAAATGAACTTCAACTACATGAAGATTTAAAGATTCAATAGTATTACAACAATGTACATTTTTTCAACACACTTGTTCTTACTTGAATTAGATTGATTTACGACATATATCATCTATTTACCACGTGGCACGTGGTGGGATCATGTGATCGTGGTAGCATAGCGGTAAAGCGCTAGTTTAATATGACGGTAGACTCTAATTCAAATCCCATTGTAGACAAAATTTACTTAAGTAAATTTATCAATTTGTGATTTAACTTGGGCATACAAGTTTGCGCTGGATAGAAATCGTGAACAATAGCGGTGGCATCCGTGCAGAGTGAAGGTTAAGTGTTATCAATTAATAGTTTAGTATGACAGTAGAATCCCATTGTAGACCAAGTTTATTTATGTAAATTTATCAATTTTTGATTTAACTTGGCTTGACTAGTTTTCGCACAAATAAAAACAATAAAAGTTAACAGAAGTACATATGGTACTTGTAATATTATAATATTTGCAAAATTATTTGGAATGAACAGTGCTGTTATTTGGAATGCACAGATTTCGCATCACGTATGTAAACGGCGCCTGAGGTGTTTCAATCAATTGTTGAGTGGAGTGTGACAGTCAACACAAATTTCAAGTAATCTAAAATTGCATTAAATTGTACTATTTATTATATGACTAAGAAACTTGGAAAATGATAGCATCATGTCAAACATCAGCAATGGTTCCAATTTGTAGAGATTATCGGAGGACGATAATGGAATTATATATCGAAAATATATAATTGACCAAAATTAAAAAATAACGTGACAGGGAACGGTAAAAATAGAGACTAGTAACAGTGGTAAGATGTAAGAATACAGTGAATGTGCTGGCTAGAAATCGTGAACAATGACGGTTGCATCTGTGCAGCTGGCGCTCGCTTTATAGAATTGTATGTCAGTTCTCATTGTTAGATTTTTTATACATTTCTATATCTTATATATTATGATTGTACACTGCAGCCATTACCAAATTATTAATTTTTAAAACAACAAAGGGATATAGATATAGTCTTCTATTATCCTGGAGATTCCAGTTAAGTGCATATTTTGCAGTATCATCGACTGGTCAGGGCATAGTCAGCCTAATTCAACTTTATTCGATTGACAATTCTGTTACCCTGTCACCACGAATTCTTTGTATTGCATTTGGAAACAAAACGTTTAGTATGCGCGCCTGACAGTCACCTATTAACGAATACTTTAATTTGTGTCACTATGCAATTCGACACCTTCAAAGTTTCATTGTCATACAATAGTACCGATAGACATATAACTCAATTGACGAGCTTTCTGTATGCTACTTAATGGCATCATTAACGTATTTGTTCATTTGAGTCATGTTGACGTTTTGTGTGAGCGTTTAAGACTCGTAGATTCGTGTTAGTAGAGCATAGTTACTATTCTGAAATCAATATTAATTATGCTTATTACTTTGTTATTGTGATATGGTAGCAATATTATTTAAAAACATTCAAAAATATACACTTAATCATTTAAAATTATAAGCAAAAACATAAATAATTTGACGTTGTTTGATGGGAATTTTGCAAAATCATATTTGTACTTACACAGTCTAATTTTCGTACAATTTTAATTTTATTAATGTCATCCAACATGCTTTGTTGATCAAAACGATTGTATATAATAGTTACCACAAAATTAAATCTCAGTAGTTTCGCAAAATAGTATTAATTTGATAAATTGCTAAGATAAACAAAAAATATGCACAATACTATCGTCGACATTACCCGTTTTGTTACTCAATTATATGCAAATTTGACAAATATTCAATTAATATGTAAACAAACGACTTAGCGTAGATCTTATAAGTTGTCTTTTGTTAAATTACTCGGTAGTTAAACGTACATTTTAGCAATTAATAACTTTTAAGATTATCACCGATAATTTCCTATTTGAAATGAAATATAAACAAAGGTGACAGTTTGCTGTGTACAATGATATCAAATATTGCCATATGGCATTTAAAATTACAAAGAAGTAAATTGTAGTAAAATTAAATTAGCGCAGATTCCAAACGAAAAAAAAAAATTTGAAAAATTGAAAATGTAAAAATTTTAAATTTTAAATATGTTCCCGCTAGTATAATATAACATTTTTTAATAACGAACGAACTCTATTCGCTACAGGGCGAATAATACTCAATTCGCTATATCAAATAAATATTTCACTTCGCTGTTTTTATATTTTGAACATGCGTAGATGGTTTATTTTCGTATATATGGGTATGCGCAGCACATATGAGCAATATTTTTGACAGGTGAAAATGTTTTTAGTGAGTTTTAAATTTAATATTGTTAATAATGCAATAATTTTTGTTCTACTTTATCGATCGAAATCTTTTTGGAATACTCAATGATGTGTATATCTTGTTGGGTTGTGTTGTACAAGAGTTTTAGCCGACACAGCCGATCGACCATATTCAACGAAATGTCATATAATTCGAATTCTATTATAGCAAACGTATTTTTTTTTTTTGTCAAATCAAATATGGAAAAATATTAAATAATTTTGTAAAGTAAAATGTTATACAATAAATTGTGAAAATATTGATTAATTTCGATATATGTGCTTATTATTTCTTTATTGGGATAAACTTAAGAGGTTTAATTTTAAAATGAATTATCAACAATTCTAATATGATAGCTGGAACACAATTTTTTTTTTTATTGGAAAGGATTCGAGATAATTTTTGGTTAGTTAAATTTAAAATTTTCAAATTATAACATTTATTAAATACAAAAGTACATTAAGTTTTGATAACAAACCACACCACAATAATTAATAATTTCAATGCTTAAGATTCAATTGTAAAACTTAACGCATATTCAGAATACATTTCTAGGTCTCGAGATTAGTTCTAGTTGCTGTTAGGGGTTTTACATATATTGATATCTACTTTAAAAACAAAATCAATTATAGCTAAATAAATACCCAATTAGATGTACATTTCTAAATAGATATGAGTTTCTATTCTTTTGTGCGGAAACAAGTACTAGCTTATTACTGTTGAGGTTATTTATAGCATCAACAAAAAACCTCTGCAAAATTTTCATGTTTATGGAAAGCAAAGCTTGAATTTACGTTTACCGTTTATAATATATATGAGTGAAACTCGGAATTGGAATGGTAAAGCGTTCGTTAGAAAAAATGCTACATTTGAAGTCTACTCGTAAACGGTCTTTTGCACGTTGCCTTAATTTTATTCAACTAAGTTACGTGCCTGAATTCAAAATAAACCATATCATGAGATGGGGTCATAAACTTATCGATGCTTATTTTAATAGTTTTTAAGATCTGTAGCAGGAGAACATAACTATGAAAATCTTCGATTTTAACAAATGTCTAATACTTCCACCAGGAAAACGTAACTTTATGATTGTGTGTTATAAAAGAATACATATTTAATGCAATTGGATTGACGAAAATATCTAATTGATCACAATTAAAAAATAACGTGACAGGGAACGGTAAAAATAGAGACTGGTAACAGTGGTAAGATGTAAGAGTACGGTGAATGTGCTGGCTAGAAATCGTGAACAATGGCGGTTGTATCTGTGCTGAGTGAAGTTTAAGTGTTACCAATAAAAATATGTAATTTCGTCAATTGTGAATATTTTTATTTAATATGTTATTGGACAATGTTGAAAATACAATAAATTTCATGAAAAACATCTTTTATATTAAAGTTATTCTTTAGGGAATGGATACCCTTTAATGTTCATAACATAAATTAACTTTTTATCAAAACGATGGATGAGAAGGATATGAACGTAGGAATTTATGAATACTCGATTTGAAAGCATGAAGGCCGTAAAATTCAGGAAACACATCCCCAAACAGATAATTCCACAGACGAGAAGTACGCGACATAAACGTGCCCCATTATTTAATCATGCGACCAAACGTAAATTCAACAGAATGCGAGAAACCGAGCTAGTCGTGTATTAACTGAAAATGCCCGAATATTGGGCATAATGCTAGCAATCTCAGCAGAACAATTGACATGATAATATCTATAGAAAAGTGATAGCGCCAACACATTGCGCCTATGCTGAAGAGAGTCTATGTGACCGGTGATTTGTTCATCACCTATAAGTCGAAAGGCTCAGTGTTCATTTGCAGTTACAGCATCCCACGCCATTATACTTCTGTTTACGCATAACAAGTTGTTTGTCAAAATTGTCGATGGATTCAAACTTCAACCACACACGATCGTTTTGTTTGTTTACGTGTTGCTGAACGGTAAAAAAATTTGGATTAAGTCACTTGCGTGCATGCTTTTCAATGTATTAAATAGTTTGTTGCTTTTTGTGCCGGTATTAATCTTGAGCTATTTGTATCTTGTAATACTTCAACTTATAGTTCATTCTTGAGTCTGCGGCGTACACCTGAGTTGAACACAATCATTTATTTAGTTGCTATACTCTGACGAGAAGTTCTAAACAATATTACAAACAAAAGTCCGGCAAATTTCAAAAGCATTGTGTTCGCCTGTTCGGCAGCTATATCCTACATTTGCATGCAATTGATAACACTTTGAGTGACACACCACATATAGGTGAATTGAGTATGTTATATATTTTCCTTCATATATACACTGCTCGCATATACTCGTATGTATGCAACAAAACAGTTATTAAATGTAAGCTCATTTGTAGGAGTAAGTATATATATTTTGCGGAAATCGAATATATTTCAAGGTTGGATTCTTTACAACTTTCACGCCAATGTTATATATATATAGATAACTAGGTACCTATAATCCAATGTTCTTCTACGAAAGTGTGTATATAGTTATGTGTTATAGTATAGTGTTAGTTTTTGCTGATCAATCGTAGCACATAAAGAGTTAAGCTGATAATATCTAATACATTTAAAAAGTGTAAGAACATAAGCCTATACTATGTCTGTATTGAACTTCCTATCCTGAAAGTGTTTTTCAAATCGGAAATTACTGAATGTAATTTGATTGTCAATATAGTATTATGTTTATATATGGGGTTAGAGTTAGTTAATGGTATAACAACACAAGGAAGATTTCCTCTATAATATGTCATGTTTTTAATGGAACATTAAAAAAAACAATTTTCCATTTCAATATTCCACACTATTTTCGTTTGCAAAACACACATGCAAACATCTAATTATTTATAACTTACAAAATTTCTGAATCGTTTGTACAACTTCCATATTAAAATCAATTCGTACATACTCCTAGAATAAATTGTTTGCTGATAATATAAAAAAATTCTACAAAAAGTAAAGTCATACGATTTATTTAATCAATAATTTTACTAACTACTTATAATATAATAATAATAATAATAATTTTATTATATTTATCTACAAGAAATCGTGTAAATTTGTGCAAATTTTTAATATAAAATTTTTCATCTCAAAAAAAGCTCAAGCAAAAAGCATAAATATTGAAAAAATTTGTTTTTCTTTATCTGAATTTTCCATATTTTATTTTCAAATAAAATATGCATTGGTGATTCTAGTTATTGTTAGAAAAAAACATATTTTATAAAGTTTTATTGAACAAAATGAGAATATTTTATACAAAACTATAATTGTTATATTTGACATGATTGCCATGGTACGGATAGATGATCAGCATCATACTCCCATCATAAGCAAACGGTGGCAAACACAACGAATATAACTGCAATTATATATTTTATTATTGAAGGGTAAAATTACAATGTTATAATGATCATAACATCAAATATCAACCTAAGCAACTGTCCGGCACAACATTCGGTAGAGTGGTGCTTAAATTCCTAGCCTGAATACTTTCGAAAATAGTAATGACGGCAAAGATAGTTCAAAAGATGGTCAGTTGTCAAAGGTCATTTGCAAGATATTATGCAACTGGACGCATACATAGGTTGCGAATAGTGGAACATATGTGAACAATTAACGGTCATGTTGAAGGGTCTCTAGGGTGTAGCCGTACCTATCACCATATTCAATTATAGAGTCTAATGATAACATGGTGACATGGCGAGTATGTGGTGCAGCGCCATTAAATAACTACAGCCAAAGTGCTAAAGCCACAGGTGAAAACTAAGTTATTCTATTGCAAGCAGTAATTAGATAACTTTTTATCTAACGGTAAAATAATAATAACGGGTGATACAATTGCTAGGGTGAAGAATTCTGTATTGGATGGTGTTAAAATGGAGAGGGACTGAATTTTTTTTTTGCCTACAGTGAACTTTGAATTAAACAATACCTTTTTCTCACAATATAGATCACACTTGTCATAATACCAGAGATCAACAGTCAACTATTAACTACATTATAATAAACAGAAGTTTTCATCACAATTCAAAAAATTTCGATGTAACAGTTCTTTCTTCATTGTTTCCTTGCCTTCAGCTCTGACAGTCTCCACAAATTCTAATCTGAAACTGTATTTGGCCATAAAATCCGCGCCTGAGGCACCTATTGACAAAAACTTAACTTTTGTGACACGATGTTATTTGTCACCTTCTAAGTTTAATCAATTTCGTTTTTAAAATGTCTAACTTTAGATTTTTTTGAAACTTGTGACCCCATACCAAACATTCACCGAGCTTTTTATTTACGGAATCTTACATCTGTTTCGGCACCACCATCAATTGTCAAAAAACTTCCCAAATATTCGATGTCGTCTACTTCCATCTATTACTTCACAGACTTGTGAGCAATATTTCACAAGTCGTTCCAATTTCACTGTCAATGTCCGAGACAAATGTTGTCATCGAAGTAAAAATCCTCAAGTCAACCGGTTAGACCCCATCTGATACCATACGTTTCATAGTTTACTTTGATCATAACCCAGTTCAAGACAAACAGGAATAATATTTTGGTGACATTATCCATGCGACAGATTTACCAAAAATACAGAAACCTAAAAACTCCGATAAAATATAGAGTATATAAGCTCATTAGAAACAGAGTTCAATGCCAAAAAAATGCAAATCAATGTTTTAGAAAGACCACGAAAGTTCAAAGCAGAAAATAGCTACCTTATTTTTCGTAATTAAACCAAAATTTGTTCCCCATTAATATACTACGAGTATATTTAAAATATAATTTTCGTATCTGTTAAAAGTACATAAAAACAATTTCCATGAAATTATTGTGTAGACCTTTTTACCGTTACGTTATTTTTAGACCCGTCCAAAAATTCGACCCAATATAAATAATTGACCGCAGATTCTTCAGATGTTAATTTGGCAAACAATTATTGTCAAAAGCCTCCATTCATTTAGCATCAAAATTTGATTGATCGTCAAATTGATAAAATGGTCTTTTGTTTGTATTGTTTACTACAATTCATACATTGAGGTGCATATATTTTTTAAAACAATAAATCCCTGGCTGTCTGATATCGCTTGTTTTTTTGAGTGTACATATGAACTACGTCATAAAGATAATTATATTTTAACCTAGTCAGTTAAAATAAAATGATCATTATTATTATATTTTGATGTTTTATCATAAACGTTCTACAAAAATAGAGAATTGCATCAATTAATTCCAGTCCTGACGAATTAATTGGTTAAAAATGTAGTGATGATTTATTGTGGTAGATCACTAATTCTCTAAGGAAAACAAAAATTCATTCTCTATAAATAACAAATGATGATGAAACATAATGTTGAATTCTTTATCGAAATACACATTTCAACTTCATAACAGTGAAACGTTTAATGAATGTTTTCCAACAATTATAAACAGACGTCAATGTAGCGTAATGGTTAAAGGGCGGCTAGTATCTCACGTAGAGGTCTAAATTGTTGAATGGCCTATGTGAGCTTGTCTAATTATATAATGTTTATATACTCAATCAAATACAAGTCTTTTAATTGCACTCGGTTGTTGTTTGTAATGTTTGTTGCTTAAGGATCAGACTGGTGTTGGGCGATGTCTAATACTATTTAAGTCTAGTTACTACTCTGTTCCGAAACAGTAGCTGATAATAAATAGGTACAGTATAAAAGAGGACAATAACATATGTACACAAGTATATCAAAAAAGAAAAAGCCTGATCAAGTACTAAAATTGAATTGTAAATAATTATATTAAAAATACTAAAAAGGTTGAACCATAGAATAAATATATATATTTTTTATATGGTTGAACTTAATATTAGAAGAAAGAGAACAACACATGTGGAAAACGAAGAATGAGGAACTTAACATCGAATGCAGAAATCGTACCATAAGCTGAGTAGTCAATATGAAACATCTATTATATCGATAAATATTAGAACATATGCGGTCTTAAGGACTGTAACTATGTGCATGTACTACGAAAAGCAACATTATAATTATCTATATATATTAAAATAAAATCATATAGTTTGTACCAGTGTCGCCTACACTTTCCTTAATATTTTACCGTTATAAATCTTATCAATTTTCTGCACCAGAATGTGTATAAAATCAAAGTTAGTTTGTGTATGAGATATTTGTTCACCAAATCGGCAAATATTTCGGAGTATTAACAACGATCACAGTCCAGTTATATCGTGAGGGGTGGGATAACTTCGATGTAGTTTTTTCGCAGCGCATTCGTGACCAAAATCAGTGCATGAACTCCTTCACTCTACAATTCTGATATTATCGGCCTGACCGACAGGTACTGAAGAGATTGTAGATATTAGCAGTTTGTTGAGAATTAATTGTTATCATAGAAAGCAATAGTCATTTATCGTTTAATCACTGAACAAATTCAACTTAAAAGAAACATGGATCAAAA
>JANSTX010055056.1:0-10503 GCA_027564355.1 Penthetria funebris | reverse complement strand
TTGAAGACGAAGAACTGGAAGCACTACTCGCTGAAGACTCATATCAGACGCAAAATGAACTCGCAGAATCAATCATTATAAAAATTCAGCAACTATAGAATTATGTCGACATAAAAACACTAAACGAATGTAAACTTTTAGTTTTAAAAAAAAAGTTTATGGATTGAATTAATTTTTTTTTTTTTTACTTCTGTTGACCCATCTTAAAACTTTATCTATGATATATTATGATTGTAAATGTCTATTATCTGGTTAAAAATTATTATTGCACAATTATGTTATCGCAGCTGGGAATGTGGTTTGGAAGAAATGCATTTTACACATTAATGTGAGGTGAAGGTTGATTATATATGCTATAACTGATAACATATTATACATACTATAATTGAAGAAGAACTTAAATAGTATATAAAAGTGTATATATTAATTCTAATCACATTAATAATACTCGTATTATCAATATTTTCGTAAATAATTTTTTAAAAATTATAATTGCAATCACTTTACTCTGTTTACTTTATTTTTTAAAATATAAATTTTCAGTATGGACTTTTGTTGACCTAAATAATAAAAGGTCATCAATAGATAATTTTATGACAATTTGATAGAAAAAAACAAATCTTATAACTTATTCACTATCTCATATACATAAAATAAATATATTTTTTTTTTATTTTTAAAAACTTGCAAACAAATGCACATAAAACATTCTGTAATTTATATAATATATAGAAAAGACATATGTTATATTAAAATGAAATATAATAATAATCTTTAATTTTTTTTAAAATATAGTATTAATTTTATTAATTAAATTACATTAATGAAGAAGCTAAATTATATTACTATCTGTTGGTAAAACATGTATGTTATTATGTTTATATTTCTGTTATTAATTTCATTATTTAACATCATTCATTCAAAAAAAAAAAACTAGATTCTCCTTTAAAACATTTTTAAAAAACTATAAAATAATAAAAAACCATTTTATTTCAAGTTCAACGCAAAACATGACAACATAAAAATTGTGTAAAAAAATAGTTAAAAAATAAACGACCATATTTAAACTAAATAAATGTTATGACTGTAACCTGTAACATATAAATTAAGTACTACTTTTATAGTTTCGTTAATTTGATTGTTTTTAAAACATTAACATTATAGTGAAATATTGAAAGCAAAATTTTATAATAGTTCAATTTTACAATAATACATTTACTAACATACATTAGAAAGATTGCATCATAATAAGAATAACTGCAATAAAATGATAAAGAAATGTATTAATTTATCATAATAGAAAGTAATTGGCAAGATCAATTACATATATTCTCAAAAATATTGTCGAATATTTCACGTTCCAAAATAATTGGTTTAAAGTTGATAAATTAATTAATTTGAAGTCTACAAGAAAATCTTTTTTGCAGATAAAGTGTTTTTAAAAGTACTATTATGTAATTATTGATTACGTTTTTGTTTTGTGTGCTTCTACCATTGTTAATAAAATCTCACATGTCCATACACCAAAGATATTATTTCAATTTTATAGATCACTATCACTATTTTGAATGCTTAAATCTTTACTCAATATTTAATATTTCAATCGTTTAATTTTAACAAATATTTTTTAATATTTTCGATCCTACTCACTTCCTTTATGAATTTATAATTTCTATATATGAAATCTGTAACTAAATCATTGATTTTATAATTCACCAAATTATACATTAATTTATTTAAAATATGATCAATAAATTATGGTTTATTTTATGGCAAACTATTAAATATTCTAACAATACCGGATATTGCATAGAATTTTATTTATTATTGAATGAACAATATATAATTTACATAAATGCACCTACATAAGAACAGGATATCATTTATTTACATTTAAAAATAAAATCACTATAAATTTATCATAGTTTTTGATTTCTAGCTAAATATCTATTTCTAAGAAACCTGAAGCTTTTGAATGAACTTAATATTGTCATAAGTACAACGCATATATTTGAATGCATGTAGGTAGTACCACATACTAAACAATCCTAGAATTTATCAATTTTATAATATGTTATCGTGTCCGAAAATATTGATCTTAGTGTTTTGTTTGTGAAATTGATAAATTTAATCATCTCATAAACAAATCACGTATCTATGGCTGAGCACCCTTGTGACAAGCAGGTTATGATAACGATAAAATTTCTAAAGAAATAATTTAGTAAATACTGGATATTACATTTTATTAAAGATCATTACAATCATAATCATCTTAAGCAACCGTTACGCCAGAAGTAAAGGGTATTATGATGATAACATGCAGTTATCTTAACGCAAATTTACTTTTATTGTATATTTTGATAAAAAGCATACAACTTTGCTGTAATTCATGTTTGCATCTAACATGCCTAATCAATAGTTAATATATCGTCTTATTGGTGAAAACCAATGATCCAGCTTAAGTAAATGCATATAATATAAGCTTATCAAAATATTAGGTATAAATAATTTGAAACTATTTTAGACATTGAACTAAAACAATTGATTAGATTTTACGTTAATTGCACTTTTGTAAATTATACCACATTTTATTTTAATTTTAATAGGACGATGTATCTTTTGTATAATCAATAAAATAGTTGAACATTAGTAACTCGAATTGTAATATTTATTTTATTTTTTTTTTTATCCATTTATAGCAGCAGAGCGCAAGATTTCTTGGACCATCAAGAGAAAGAAGTCCAACGCTGCCAGGACCATTAAATAATAGCCAATGCATTTTACTTAATCATCATAATAATAGTAGTAATATTAATAATAATCATCTATTACATAGACCGTGTGCATCATGTCCAGAATCATCATGTGAACATAGTACAAAATTATTTGGCCAAAGTCCCATATACAATGAGTCTTGTCGAAGGTAATTTCATAAAATTTATTAAGCCAAATGTTTTAATAATTTATTTTTTGTGTTTAGTTATGAAACACCCGAACGAACAATTTATGATGAAACAGGACTCAATTATTCAGATATAAATAATAGAATTGATTGTACAGATATTAGGAATAATAATAATAATAATAATAATAATAATAATAATAATAATAATAGTACTAATAATAATAATAATAATAATAATAATAGTACTATTAATAATAATAATAATAATATTAATAATAATAATTCGTGTTTAAAATTAAAAGCAGAACCATTAGGTCCAAGTAGTCCAGAATCAACATCCGAATTAATAACAGGACCTGATGATTGTGCTGGCTGTGGTAGATTAATACAGGTAACAAGGAAACCTCATTAAAATAAAATAAACTTTTATAACTGCTTTCACTTTATCATCATAATCTTTTCAAACTCTGCTACTTTTCGACTTTCAAACATATCTTTCGCAATTAATTTTCCAGTGTTGTTTCAAAAAAAAAAAAAAAAAAAACACTTAAGCTTAATCTTTACCCAAATTGATGTATAAAATATATCGCCAAAAATTTATCGATAAATTTTATGAAAAAAATGTTTCGTTAACTTTTTAAACCATCTCTTAATTTTTTAATATTAAAATCATTATTCAATGATTGATAATAAACTGTTGTTATTCATTTTATCCGTGCAGGATCGTTTTTATTTATCAGCAGTGGAAAAACGATGGCATGCTGGTTGTCTACAATGTTATGTTTGTAGGCAATTACTAGAAGGTGAAACATCCTGTTTCTCAAGAGAAGGCAATATTTACTGTAAAGCAGACTATTATAGGTGAGTTTTTTTTTTTTTTTTGTTTTTTTTAATTTTATTATGAAAATTTAATTTGATTGGTTTATTTTCATCCTTTTTTTCAAGAAAAGGCAATATTTTCTTTAATGCATACTTTTATAGGTGGGTTTTTTTTTTTTTTTTTTTTTTCTATAATTTTATTATACAACAAAATTATGACAAAATTAAACATTTTTTTTTTTTTTGCAAAATTGCAAATAAATCATTCTAATAAAAAAAAAGCTTTATTGATATAGAAAACTGGATTTGCGAATATATTTGTATAATTTAATTTAATTTAATTTAATTCTATTTTTTTTCAATATTCTCTCTCCATTTGTTATTTAATGTTTTTATTTTTCTTCCAATTCTCGTTGTAAATTTTCGTTCTGTGATATTGAGATTTGTTTTGTACAAGTTAACTAGAGCCAAAGTATGCCTTTTTTTAAAAGTATTTATAATATTTTATTTTTTTTAAAATGTATATATATATATGTATATGATATTTAAAATGTAAATGCTATTATGTGCACATGGAACTATCAAGATTAAATCACTTTCATTGAATTAATGTAAAGCAAATTATTATATGGCCGATTTAGAGAGATATTATGCTGTACCATATACAAATAATCTCGGTATGGGCTTGAAAATTGCATTAAAAAAGGAAAACATTAGAAAATATTTTACTTGCACGCAATTACATATTTCAAGATAGTTACAATGTTACATATAGGTATAAAAGTCTATAACTAGAGAGGTATGCATGTAATATGCAGTTTTTATAAAAGAGAAAAAAACTGTTTTGTGTCTATGTTGCCGATGCAGTTTATTATTATAATTTAATCAAAATTATTGGAATAGTAGAAAATGGAAAAAAAAAATCGCTTCAAAACGTATATTTTTTATGATGTTTTTAATAAAGCGTTACAAATAGAATGTTTTGGTCCAATATGGTGAATAGAGTGACCGCAACTAACATTCTGAGGTTGCTCAACATATATTTACAGCTTTATTACTAAAAAATACAGTATATGCCACTTTTATATAATTGTGGTAAAAAATCTTTTTTGTAGTGAATAACTCAACCGAAATACCCAACAACGTTGTCGTTCAACAAAACAATGTTTTCCTGTATATTTAAAATGAGTGATGTTCTTCGATTGCCATTTGATGTGTTCAAGAAACTGCAAATTAAAATAAATACTATGTTTAAATACCAAAATAAAATAATGAAACAATTTAAAAGTGCTGCTAAATGTACAATTTTACACAGATCAAATTGGAGTCAATTCATAACAAACTGACATATGTCAAAGGAAGTAAATAATGTGTACGTTAAAAGTAGCAACCTTCTTTTAATGTGATATTTTGTTTGTTAATACGTTAAAATTTACAACCTTCTCTTAACTGACTGTTTTATTTCTTCATATGTTAAAATTTTTGCAATCTCTTCTTAATTTGAAATCTTAATTTTGTTTTTAATATTTAATGTTGCAAATAAATTTGTTAATCGTGTACAATTTTATAGTTTTACGTTAAAGCCATACGTACAACACTTTATTTTTTTTATCTATACCATAATCCTTCAGCATTAAACTTATAGTATCAAAATTTTCAAATATAGTTTTCATATTCAATCAAACTATACTGTAACGAATCTTTGGTTTTTCTTTATTTCTTTGAAATACGGAAAAGAATAAAAGCGATGCAAAAAAATTAAAAAAATATATGTCAAACATACCTATGTTTGAAATGCAATTTAACAACAGGTTACAAAAAAAAAAAATTACATATAAATTGTACATATTATTTTCACAATTCTGGATTCCCTTTGGAGAGGTTGTAATAGAAAAGAATCAAAGACAAATGGGAAAACTATGCATTAATTCAATAATATACATTTTCATTTGAAAATACAAAATATCGAAAGGAAAACATTGAAAAAAAACCAGAGGAAAAATAAAATATTCGTAACAATAATGGCGCCGGTAGCTCAGGTTCTTGGACAAACCGATAAAAAGTATTGGTAGAAATAAAATCGAAAGAAATAAGAAAAATCTTAAGATATAAAGAAAAATATTGAAGAATGTTACAGAAAACAAAAACAAAAAAATCAAGAATAAATAAAATAAATTATAAGATAGCAAATGGAACGAATCAAAGTTGGACACGATTGTTGCGGTGTTATTTTTTCCATCCAGGCTATTTATCCCATGCCTTTTATATTGTTTCTTTCACCATCAGCGAACTACACTTCTTATGCAAACATGTTTACTTGTTTTTTTTTTTTTTTTAGTTTTTTCAATTTTAAATTTGCATTTTGAGATGGTTTTTTATATGCCAAAGATATTTTTGTATATATATAAGACGATGATGTATTATAGATGGTGGTGGACGATATGGACGATGATGTATTATAGATGGTGGTGGTGTGTATAGTAATACCCTGTTTTATATAATTTTTACTCAATGTTGCTAAAACAAGTTAAAATGTACATAATAGAAGAAAGAACGGATGTTCAAGAACACTATACCACGAATTTTGAGAATATGACTACGGGCTGATCTAAATCGAAATTGTAACTCTTAAAGTGACTCTTGTGTTTTGCAATCTTAGAAATATAACATTCATTCGCGTTATGTTGTTAACATTTATTTGCTGTATAAGACCGTTATGTTTTGCGGTCGAAAGCTAGGTTATAATAAAGGTATTGATAATGTACCACATTACATTAGACGGGGTCTAAATCGGTCAAGATTATGGTTATAAATTAGTCGTACGTTAATTTTGAGTCGATCGTCTACTAAAATATATTTATGGCTTTAAAACTTTCCAATTGATTGATTTATAAATTAAATGTTTATTCCAATGATGTCGCCATTTATCTTGGGGTATTACTTAATTGTTTTTTATTTAATTCATTTGTCTATAAAAGTTTATAATTTTTCATTTTGTACATATTTGTGCTATAGTTTTGAGTACTTCAATGCTGATTGTAAGGAACCAAAAAAAAAAAAAAAACTCTGAGTTGTTTAATAATTTAATTATAAAATTTAATTGAAATGTTATACCTGTTTGAAATTTAAATATAGTTTTTTTTAAAAAGAAAATAAAAAATAAACAAAAATTTAAACTTCTGTGTATAAGATATAGGTATCGATCGTGGCCCACCCACAATAAAATTCGTGACACAGTGTCAAACCATTTTAGAGTCTTCAACTTTACCAGCATATACCTACAACAATGCCACAACTTTAGTCTTTTTCATAAACATATTATATTCCTCTTCATTTCGTTTTTTTTTTTTTTTAAATTGACAAAATGGTTGGTGATTTCTTCAAGTTGTTGGTTGGTATATTGAAAATTGAATTGAAAAAGAGATTTACCATTATAAATGGTTATACCACTAAGTGTATATAATATAAGAATAACCGTATTGTACAACAAAAACCAATTCCATGTACATGCAATTGTAATGTATGTAATTTAAAATTTTAAAATTTTACGTTTGTTTCATTGCTTTTTACGTCAATAATTTACCGGGGGTTTTCGATTTTTTTTATTTTTTTTTTTATTAAAAATCATATTTTCCTGACGGTACTTTTAAAAATAGCTTTTTATTAAAATTTTCTGTTTTTTTTTTTTTTATTGTAAAAAAGAACTTTCGTGCAATAAATATACAGTACAGGATGCAATTGCTACTATTTATATGTGTACCTTTTTAGTTAGTATATTATCAAAATCAAAGTGCACGTTTTATTTATAAATTCTATATAATTTTAAAATAAATAAGAAAATAAATTAAAAAAATAAAGAAATAAAAATCAAAAACAACGTCTCCTCTGTATATGGTGATTTTATAAACATCAATTGTATGCACAAGAAGTTTTCCAAGTATAGTTTAATCGATTACAAGTATGTTATAAGCGGTGCCCGCTACTGCATTTGACTTTTCATGGAAGTTTTTCCATTTTGGTATGCATGAAATGTGATTGTTGCATTTATTTGATCTGGGTCCGCAAGTTTCCAGTAAATGGCGAAATTTTACCAACTCTCTATTGATTTAATATATAGCAGCGATAATTTCAGTTAAGAAAAATTTCTTAAGAATATCGCTCCTTAATGACGAGTGGCAATCAAACATTCAAATGTATAACTGGATAAGTGTGATTGATCCTATATTTTCCAGTTGATAAATTTAAATTTTAATTATTTGAGTTTACATTTGATGTTACATGCTGCATATTTTAAACGGAAAATTGATATCTTAATGCCGTCATATGAGTAAAGGTATAGATGATAAGATGATGATCGTTCCTTGTGTAAATTGCTTCTTAATAACAAAATCAAAGTTAAAGATAATATTATAATCCATCACATTATAATTCTTGTATCCAGGTTTCATCTTCTAGCATTATTCACTATACTAACGATCAAAAGTTAGTGCTATATTGTTTAATGTATAGACCTGTATATCGATCATAGTAGAACATAATTAGGTCACTGTAATTGTATCCTAAAATAAATATAGTGTGTTCAAATTGTTTGGATAGCAATCCAAACAATTTGAACTTGTATGTCATTTCCGTTGTTGTTTGACAGTGTTGACAGTAATATCATTAAATCACCTCAAGGTTATTAATGTGCAATACATAGTTATTAAATTGAGATCAGTTTAATTAGATATTGTTGTATTAGATTCCATTATCAAAAAATCACTTTAAAACTTGTATATACAATTTTATAAATTTATTAATTAAAATAATTCCATTTTTTACTGCAAGATCAAGATTTTATTTTTGTTTTTGGTTTTTTCTTTGCATTCCATGGATCAAAACATCAAATCAATACTCAAATCGTTAGAAATAATTATAATATGTACTTGCTATTTTACATAGAAGTACTTGTGTACTATTTTATGTAATAAAATTCTATATTTGACAACATGTAATAAATCCTTTAAAAGAAACAAATTAAAATTGTGTAATTTTTTAAAGAAAAAAACTTGCTTTTAAAATTTCATCCGTGAATGTAATTACATTTATTAAAGTTTTTTATTGTAATTTTAATTTTTTGCATTACAAATAAACAAGGCTCTATTTCAATATTTTTTATTTAAAAAAAAAAAAAAAAAAGAGTTTGTACATTTTTTTACAAATCTTTATATGTTCATGTAACACATTCTTTGTAAAAATATTCTCATTAAAAAACTAGTTGACATTCCATTTATGAATTAAAATATCACCTTTTTTGCATTTTTTTTTGTGCTTGATTTAAAATGCAAGCAAAATTATAATGCAAATAATTGTTGTGCAATTTTATGCAATTTATATATGTTAATTTATAATGAATCCTTTAAAAATATTCTAATATCCTTAAAAAAGTGAAATTTGTATGTATTTAATGGGTAATTGATGCCTAAATTTTAAACTACAGATCATCTGATTAGATCAACTGTATAATGCTTCGCAATTGTATCTATAAAAACCTGATAAAAAATAAGCACTAACATTTATCTTTTGATATGTTAAATAATGTAATTAGTTGATGTTAAATTAAAATATTGGTTCACATTGTATTAATAACTATAAATTTAATAAACCAGAATCTGTTGATTTCTTTAGAAATATAACTGGCTAATTAAACTTATTGATTGAATTGATTACATGGTTAATTTTATACCGTCGGCTTAACACAGTTATCAAATATACCAAATCGTACAATTTATTGTGGTTACATTCAGATAAAACCTATATGAAATAATTAATATTTCTATCACTCATTAAATAAATTTATCTAATCAGATATTTATCAATGTATACAGTTTAATATCTTTGAAACTACAACAGTAATTTCCTAATTGTTAAGCCTGGAAACAAATTAGCACCACAAATTACGGTGTTTGTAATGCTAAAAATAGTGTGATAATTGAAATACATATGACGTTATCTCATGCGAATTTTCGAACGATTTTTTTTAACAGTAGTAATAAGTGTGATATTTGTCATATCACAATTTCAAGCTTAGGTTTAACACGATTTTAGGACGAATAAAATGGCATTGAATTGGTCCATAAATTGTTTATAAAATTACGTATCTGGTCAATGATATTGCAATATATGCGCTTGAAAGGTATACTTAAGGTTTTTATATACTAAAAACTAAACGTTCTAAATGGAACTGTATAAGTTAATTGAATTTATCTGCTTTTACTTTATTTACGTATGATATGTACCTTAAAAGTTTTAATTATTGTAACACTGTACTTTGCAAGATTAAAAGTATATACGTTTTATGAAAAAAAATTAGGGGATTAAAACTTCCTATTTGTTTGTGTTTGTAATTCATATATTAGATGATAATCGCACATAGGTAAATTTTTTTATTTCTATTGTCGGCTAAATAATATTCAGGCAAGGTCCTTAAACATATAATTTAGATGATATTAGTACAATTAAAAGCAACGATCATTTACCCATTGAAAGGATTCTTCTTTCAATAGTATAAATGTACATGTATTTAGAGTAATTAATAAACAAAAATAAATATAAATTATATACGAGTTTATAAAGTAATAAATACCACAAGGGAAACATTTTAATCTTTGACAGAAAACAGGAAACATAGAAATTTGAATTTGTGTGTTTGTTATTCGATGCTCTCACGCAATATTTTTTAAAGTTAAAAAAAAAATACAAAAGCAAAATTCTTAATAGTAATGTATTTTAAAAAAATA
>JANSTX010055055.1:16508-26815 GCA_027564355.1 Penthetria funebris | reverse complement strand
AAGTATAAGGAGGCAACCCAGAACAGGTAGAAGCATAAATGTTGCTAGACTTCGTAATGAGGGGGTAAAACAACGATTCACAGACGATTTGGTGGATCGTTTGACATGTGACGGCGGTAGACGAGACTGGAATGAGGTCGCGGGTGCATTGAGACAATTCAATTCAGGGACGGTTTGCAGATCTCAAACGAAATACAACAAATTGAAAGATGGAGTAAGCACTTTCGCGAGCTACTAAATTGACCCAAAGTTCAGGCTGCTCAAAGTCCAGTTGACCGAAGACCGGCTACAAAGCGATTCAGGGATTATGTTCCGAGTAGTGGTGAAATCAAATTCGCTTTAAAACATCTAAGGGGCGGTAAGGCGGCCGGGGACGATAACAAATCACGATAAATGTTGAAAGTCGACTTGGAGGCCATTGCAACAATATTTGATCCCCTTATTAGTGAAGTGTGGTTATCTGATGATATTCCAGCCTTGTGGAGAGAGGGTTTGATAGTCAAGTTGCCGAAAAAGGGTAACTTGAGATGATCATATGCGTACTACACTCAAATGATATTATTAGCTGTCCCAATACTACAACTATTTGAGCATTACATAACAGACCTTATCGAAATATTCATTTAAAATGTAATTTCTGATATTCTATACAATTTGAAATTTATATTGGAAAATTATTTGTTTCTCATTTTATATTTTATTAAACGAAACCCAGATGAAAATGGGGAAAATATGATTTTCAGGTAACATTCTGTGTTTATTTAATTTTTGATTTTCCTGTTTTATTATATATTTGTTTTTTATAATATTTCAAAGTTTTCCAAATATTAAATGTATTAATTTAATATTCGGAATATATTTCCATTCAACCCTTTTAGATATTATTAAAAAACAAGAAACAAAAAAAGAGCATAATATTGCCTGTGGCATTTCATTTAAATTATTGCAAATAAGAACTTTTTTTATATTCATTTAAACTATGAGGAATTGCGATTTTGACGGTTGCCAAAATTTTACAAAAATCATACGTTCCACATTTTTAAAACCCTATAGTTCATTGGCACTGATGTATGACTATACAATTTAGAAGGCGATAAATAACATCTTGGCAAAAATATCAGTTTTCGTCAATATGTAACTTTGGCGCATACTATAAATTTTCTAGTCAAATACAATATCATTCATATCTAGGACTTACCATACATTACCCGGATTATAATATGGTGGAAAACCAGTCACATTAATCCTGAGAATGAAATTGAACCAAATATAAAAATTTAAAAAAATCATCAGCAACAAGATTGTCAGAAAATGAACATTCTCTTTTGAAGTTAAATTATTGGGTAATGTTACTTTCATTTGTATAAATCCAAATATTAATCTAATGCTGATCATGGTATAATACATCTTCTCGAAGTTCGTCAACATCCAACACCAAAACATCAGACTGAATTATCAGCTAATTCTGTTAGTGAATTTCTCTGTATGATACAACAAAAATTTCACAGATTTCTAAAAAATCTGGATACTAACAAAACACCTGGTTCTGATGGTATTCCAGCCATAGTTCTGCGAAAATGTGTGTCTTCTCTCTACACCGCTTTGCCACATATATATGGCTTCAATATAATCTAGTAATTTTCCATCTGCATGACAAGATGGCAAACTCCAGACTATTCCTAAAAAGTTATCGTTCCAAATACAGACCTATAGCCATTACTTTAATCTTATCCAAGTTCTTGGAAATTATTAACTTCAAGATCATATCTTACGTGGAATCCATTAAAATAATTTATGATCGTCAATACGATTTTCGAACCAGAAGATCAACGGGTCTGACTGAAATTTGAAGTAAAAGTTTGCACATGTTCACAAATTTCTTCATATCCGTCTTATGTATCGTTATGAGGAAATAAAAAGTAATTTTGTGTTTTGAACATTAAAGAGTATCCACTCCCTAAAAAATAACTGTAGCATAAAAAAAAGAGAAAAAAAATGACATTTCCACCAATTTTATGCTCAACTATCATCAAAATGGAAACAATAATAGTGTAGGCAATTGCTTTGGTAATGGCGGCACAGTTGATAGAGTACCTGCAGATCTCAATTGGCAAGCATTGGATCTCAAACTGTTTCTTAGATATATCATAGATATTTATAACATCCGAATAAATTGTGACTCATTCAGTGTGGTGTGCATCACAAGTCTGAATTAAGTCCATTAATCTTTGTCACTAGTACCCAATATCTTTCTGGTACAATACTGATTCCTCTTTCATGAACTATGTTTTTTGCAGATGACATAGTTTTTATAACGGCTAATTAAAAACAGTCGAAAGTGACGATACATAAGTCTGAAATATGTGAAGAAATAGATAGAGAATTGTGACTGCCAAGTCTAAATAAAGGATGAGGCAAGGAAGAAAATGAAGTAGGTTGTCGTACTTATTATAGTTGCAGTCATTGCTGTGCATTCAAACCTCTTCTTAATAAATCTAAATTTACATTAAAAGTTCATTCATTTATTTGACAATGTAGAAAGTTGTTGATTGAACAACTTTCCTTCCAATATACTCCACAGTATTGATGTTACATTACATACTCGTATGCGTTCCTGTTTATATTGAAAGGATAGCTTTTCTATTGGGGTTGAAATAATAATTCTTATTTATAGAATACTATTGAACATTTCGCAAAATAAAGTTTTGCAAATAATTATTTGTTTATTAATTGATCAAATCATTGTGTCAATAAAATTTAAGGATGAACATTTAAGTTCATTTATTTCAATACAATTCAGTGATAGAAACCGAACATAAAATATAATTAAATAGCAAAATAAATTATTTATTTTATTGACTCAAAAAGTAATGAATGTTTTATTAAATATTACCTTTTTAAATGAATATTTTGATGAAATAATGAAAGAAATAATTGGTAGCATCGCAAAACGCACTGCTGAAATATTTAATTCCGCGCACAAACGTCTACAAATGGCTTCCGATCGGATGGGAATATTGTCATTAAGGTAGCTAGTGGTGATGAATGGAGTGACCGACTATCAACGAGGTTACTCTACCAATCTTTACCTCCAAGCGATGTCACCGGTAACTCGATCATGTTATATGTCATTAATGGCGTGTGATCGAGACTAAAAGATTGTATTAATGCGTTGTTTGTCGGCAGGGTGGAAAAACAACTCAATCACAAACTAGGTAGCTGGGAATTTATGCATCACTTTACTGAAAGATTCAAATTCATAACTGAATATTTATGATTGATCCTATATTTTCCAGTTGGTAAATTTCAATTATACTTAATTGAGTTTACATATGATGGTACATGAACATTTGAGACCTCGAGGCGTAAAGGTTCAGAAGAACGAGGCTAGTTTAAGTGAAAGATGGACTGAAGTGAAGGTGATGGGCAGATATTGTCAAAAATGGCAGTCGAGATGATGATGAGAGATATGAAAACAAATTACATTACAAGTTTACATTAAGAGAGTGCAATCTTAAATTATGTAAAACTAATTGCTGCGTTTGGAAAACTCTTATCTGGATTCGATTTTACTGAAAAATCTGATTGATTAATAAATTGTTATTATCATATTAGTATCAGACTTAATAGTTATGAATATAAAATCTATCAGTATCAGTACAAGGTAAACGCAAATCATACTCATATGAGTAATTAGTTCTCATCTCTCCCTATTAAAGAAAATTATCTTAAAAACAAGGACAAGGATAAAACAAACGTAAAATTTAATGGAGAAATTACAGCAGTGTCATCGTATTCTAAACTGGGCTACTAACAGAATTCACATATAAAGAAGATTCATTAATTCAAACTTTAAAAGGTATAAAAGACAAAGTATTCAGCACTAGGGTATAGAAACATACCAGTGGTGAACTACAGACTAAATTATGTTCTAGAATAAATAATGTTCTTGGATAAATGATGTTAAATATGTCGACTAAGAGAATCTGGTAGAATTGTAATTTTCAAAATTCTTTGTATGAAGATCCTACAATGTGTAATAACCAAGAAACATAAATTCATTCCTATTACCGAACGTAATACACAAGACGATATAATGATATCAATAAAGATAGAAACAGAAAACACTGCACGCTAAAATTTAACCAACCTTTAGCGATCTTGCAAATAAATAGTCAAATTTGTTTTATTCTGGGATATAATATAAGATGCAGATCGATAAATTTTGTCTTCATTCCCAAACTAAAAACGGGACGTTTTTTGCTGATTCAAAACCATATGGACAAGTTAGTCTAATGTCATGTCTAAAGTTCTGGAATTATGGAGGCAAACATAACAGCTGATACAATGACCGACTTATTAGTAAATATCTATTTGCTTAAAAAGCTTAAAACTGTACAGGTCTGTTTGCTACTTTATAAAATTGAGAGAAAATGGACAAACAAAAGCTGCATCATTGTAGCATTTCTGAACATAAAGGGCGAATCTATCGGAAAAGAAAATGATGATCTAAAAAATGCATTCAATTATCAAGTCTTGATCTAATTTTATAGTCTATCACTACATACACTAACCTATAGTTCTTCTGAAGTTATTTTTTATATATCCATACATTATTGTCTTTATTTACTTGATTATATTTTGAATGAACACCATAATTTTACTAAAGAAACGGCAACCGCTCTACAAACATCAGTAAATGCAGCATCTCATGATGAACATTCAACCAAAACAAACATTGCCCATTTTGCTTACTAATTTGTTTTTAAAGTTTCTCAAACTTAATCATTCATAACCTCTAACTATGTGATTCAATTGTTCTATCTTACTAGCTACTATCTGGTCCATTGTGTTAACCCTAAAACTTACGTTGGTTTTCACTTACAACTTATTTTGCATAAAGTGAATCTATATTTGTTGAATGGAATGCAATTTTGTTAAATCACTTTGCTGTGACAGACATATGCTAAAATGTAATGTACATATCCTAAAATATTCTTCCATTTTTTTTTCTTGATCTTTCGTTAGGTTATAGACCTGTGTTTTCTGATAATTTAGTTTTGAGATGCGGATGTCCAGCTTTCTCGCCGTCTCTTCGGATCTTAAAATCGAATTTATAAATTGATGCATAAAATATATGATTCATTTTTTTTCTTCTTATCGACAGTGAATGACTGATCAACTGCATTCAATTGTTTTGTATTCAACAGTGCATTTGAAAAATTCTTCTTCTTCTTCTTTAGCCCATTTTCCATTTTTCATTTTATACAGTTCATTTCTACCAGCTGCCTTTGTTGCATCCTTTCTTTTAGTGCCACAATGGCCCATCGTTCTAGTGAATCAACTTCTACGCTTTTCTTTCACATATTGGTCGTTAAGACCCAATTTTAATTTGTGATCAGGATCTGTTGGGAGGGTTATGTGCTAGAAAAGTTATTGATGAGTTTTGCAGAACAGTCTGTGTCGATATTTGTGTTTTAACTAAGGGAAATACCCAGAGGTAATAAATTCTTCGGCTTCTTTAAAAATACCTCAAATGTAAATATCATTGTTAAAATATATAATTAAAAGAATTTTATTTATGAAACGAATTGTAAATTTTTGTCATTGAAGAGACACCGCAAATTATTTGGTTTATTCAATTAAAATTTTATACCAAAGTACATGTGACACTTTAGTAAAAGGTTGGATGTTTAACACAAAAGAATTATTATGTAATGCTATTGTATATAATTGGGACACGAAGAAAAAGTGGAAGTTGGATTTGTGTGTTGAACAATTTCCTTTTACCTCTAACCACGGAGGTTAAGTACTATAATCTTGAATATTTCATATAGCTATATATATATATATAAATATAAATGCGAGAACCATGTGTATACTATCACTATATACATATGTGTTAATTTATACATGAGACATATACGAAGGCAACCCAAAAACTTTCTAATGAATCGGGTAAGGCATATGTCGAATAAGTGCTAAATTTCATGAAATTCGTCCACGAGTTGTGGTCATATCTAGAAAACATAGATGCAGTTCGTATGATGATTGTGACATTATTTGCAATATAGTCATGGGCGATCAAACATTGGCTTATTCGAATGAGTTCGAGTTAAACGTCAATCAGTTTTTTTTTTTTTTGACGACTTCGAAATGGACCAAAAGCAACAAAAGTTGTTTGTAGTCGTAGTATTTCCGAAGAAAAATACTATTATTTCATTTATTAGTAAAGCAGCAGTTTATCGCATAGATCTTGAAGATAGAATCGAACTATAATTTTTTCTTTATTAAAAATCACCAAAAAATTAAGAAAAAGCTAAATTAAAACGTCACATCACCATGCATAGTGATAATGCTCTGGACACAACTGTTCAACTACTTAACTCTTTGATTTTGCAAAATCGTTCTGAGCCAGGTAAATTGCGTGATCAGATTTTTTTTTTTTGCCGGATTTTGTAAAATCATGTTCCAGGTTTTTAAGAATGAATGATGTGGTCAGAATTTTGTTGCCTGAATTAGCCGATAAGGGAAATAAACCTTATGTATGAATCAAATTCTGAATGGAATAAGTATTTTGGTTTAAGCGTTTATACAAAGTTTGAAGTCAAATATTTTAAAAACGCAATAAAGCTATTTGTTAAAAAATTAATGTGGTTTTTCTATAATTTTCAAAAAAAAATTTTAGGGTTACCCGCGTACGAATATTATTTTGCATAATTTATGAAAAGATAATTTCCAGACATGTTCTACAATTTTAAACTGTAACACATTCTACGAGTAATCATATCTATATAATGTAAATTCACAAACTCCTATGATATGATGGAACCTTTCATTATTTTAATTACTCACATGAATATTAAATTTTAGTTACTCAACGACAATGAGTTGTAAATCCTATTTTTAATTTAAATATCAATTTATACATAAAAATGTTTCTAACTTCAAGAAATATATCAAATATATTTGAGCAAAAAATTTAAAATAAAATGCAACTAACCGGTAAAGCAAAATAGTTCAGAATTAGGCCGAAATCTTATGGTACTATTTTCATGTATATTAAGATAAAAATTCTGTTGGCCAGTTCAAATGGACAAGTGACCTCAAATGGCAACTATGATTCTACACCTGATTAATATAATTTTGTAAATTAATGCATAATTCTTCAGCCAACTAGTTTCTTGGTGGGATATTTTTAACCAAGTTGACAAAACCGACGGAAAAACACTTATCTGCTTTATAGTTTCGAATGGTCGCTATAAATTGATATATCTTGTGTTCAACTAACCGGGAAATCTAACCGGTGATACTGACAGAATGTATCCATAGGTTGACGAACCCAGTGTATCCATAGGTTGAGTAACTAAGGTGTTATTAGGTTTCTGGCTAATCATCACCAAAACATTATAATGATTCTAATTTATATTATTATACTGCGGATCATCAATAATAATGCAAATTATTGATAAAATCAATAATTAGTATTTCGTTAAATTTGCGAATTAAAATTTCTATTTTGATTTAACTGAAATTTTGCGTGCATTTAAATGGTTTTATAAATTGAAATTAATTCGATATTATGTGAACCATAAATGTTTAGACAATTTATAAAAATGATTTAGTTTTACTGATATATCGTAGCACCTTTATTCGATTGTGGATTTATTAACCAAAAAGACTAGTACCTCCTAGGTATATAAATTTTTGGTATTGTCACCATTTGTCATTTGTATTTATAGAGTCTAATCACATAATTTATGTCCATATATCGACGACAATAAATTTTACTTTTATATTATACTGAATAAGGGATAGAATGTTAGACACATTATAGATTTTGTACTTTTGTGTTATATGCCCACTGATCCAATAAAAAAAAAAACACAACACATATTCATTACTTCGACCAGGCAACAAAGCATAGTCAGCTAACATTCTATTGCGATTGCATAAATTTTCTTAAAACTAATGCAAAATGCTTCAATAGAAAATAGATTTTGTGCCGAGATTTATTGCAATGATATACTCTATAATGGATTTATTCTATTAATTCATTTTCAATTTATCTATCACGCCTACAGTACTGACGTATTCAAAACTATTTTTCCAAGTACATGAATGTCAAATGAAACTTTTTTGCACTAAAATAAAATACTCAGCAACAAAAAATCCGGAAATATTTTTACAACTATAAGTTCTATAAGTTTAGAAACTGTCAAATAGAGATCGGGTATAAGTTTCCTGGTCTATTTTCGGCTATAATAATTCAATTAAAATATATAGATATCGTGTCACAGAGAGAGTTATTATGAAACTGTAGCAAATATTTTATTAGAAATTGGATTGTGATTCGAAAATAGGATTAGAGCAATTCATTCTCGAATTTAATGTTAATTCATATTTGTAACACGGATTACGCATCTGGATCACAGGTGAAGTAGCATTCAAAGTAGAAGTCGGATACAGAATCAATTCATTGATCTCTAAATATAATTAGTATACATTATAAATCCCAGAAGAAGGTATCCCCTGACTGCATTCCCACTTGCAAAGATGATTGCAACTAAGCGCATCCACAGGTTGTGGATAGAGGAACGGTCACCATATGTGGAATACGCAATTAAGCGGATTCACATGTTGCGAATAGAGGAACGGTCGCCATATGTAGAATATGGGGATTACCCAAAAGTACGCGGACAATAAACGGTCATGTTTAAGAGTAACTGTGATTACTGTGTGGCAGCAGTAACCTTTCAAATCCAGAGTTCAATACTAACATGATGACATAACGAGTATGTGGCGCTATAAAATAACCACAGCGAAAATTGTCAGAGTACTGAACATGAGCGGCAATACAAATAGCTCACATTAGTTTAGGACAACTAGAAGCAGAAAATGGATTCAAATGTCGTTAAGTCGGAGATGAGTTCAGCAGACTGCTTCTTAGACTACAAATAAATTTCGCTCAAAGTACTAGAAATTTAACCTCGGATAACGGATAAGATCTTCACAACGACGACTAGGCACGCTCTCAAATTTTAGATGTAAGAGCTCTTTCTTCCGGTTATGTAGTTACGGATCATGTGCTGATTCTCTGTACGATCAGAATTATTGCGAAATCAAAAAAAATCGAAGGCTTTAGAATATAAAACAAATATTGAATTTATTATAGATCCAAATACAAAACAACTAGATGAGAACTTAGATTACAACTTAAAATCTTGAACAATTCCATCAGCGATGAAGATAACGTCGAAAAGGCATAGTACAAGTTAAAAGAAAATATTAATAACGCAACATATTCAAGCGGTTGGACAAAGGTAAGTTCATATCCATGCAAAACGCAACAATATGGTTTACAAATGATGTGAAGATTTTGGCAACGGAAAAACATGTACCTAAAATACAGAAGCCTAAAAACCCTACTAGAATACAGAGTGTATGAACTCATTAGAAACAAAATGAATGCCAAAATAATACGAATTAGAAAGGAATACTGGAACCGTTTCAGTCAATACATGGAACGTGATTTGTATGGTGAACAAAAGAAAATTTGGAACTTTGTCAGAAATAGAAAAAAAAAACTGTAAATGAATATACCGAAAATTTATCACTAATATACTGAAACATGGGTTACGCATTGCCAACATTTATATACCAAGATAATAATATTTATGTCAACCAACACCTGATTAAACAGGTGTAACAATACCTATATTTATGAAGGACGGTAAAACTGATCCGACAGACTATCGTGTTATGACTTTATTAACTACTGTTCACTAAAATTAGTGGCGTTGAAATCTCAGAAAAAACAGATGATTCGATATTCATATTACGATAACTTTTGGAGAAATCCATTGAGTACAACACATCAATTTTCATGTGCTCAGTCGATCTAACACAAATTTTCAACTAACTTGACGATATTATAAACCTTTCAGAAGAAGTTAACATCCATCAAAACAAAATTGGCCTTATTCAGCAGATAAATGTTAACAACACAACACAAATTAAAGCAAATGCTAAAAATGTAATGCCAATAGCAACAGTAATCCAACAGGGTGATAATTTGATCCCAACATTGTCCAATATGGTTATGAACAAAATCATACTGAAAATTAAATTTACTGAACTTGTTTATAGAATGGAAAATCAACCGATCAGTATCATTTATTACGCGGACGATGGTAGTGGTAGATAACATATCAATTGAGCAAGTCAGGAGCTTCAATTACTTGGGTGCAGAAATAAGCAGCTAGCGAGATCTTACTGTAGAAGTTCGCTATCAAACCAACAAGTCT
>JANSTX010055055.1:0-16408 GCA_027564355.1 Penthetria funebris | reverse complement strand
GCTTCAATTACTTGGGTGCAGAAATAAGCAGCTAGCGAGATCTTACTGTAGAAGTTCGCTATCAAACCAACAAGTCTGCATCAATATCTGGATGCCTTCGTTACGTCATTTATAGAAACAAGTTCATGTTATTAGAAAGCAAAGTATGAATTTATAAAACATGCATTAGACCTATTTTAACATATACAGTGGAAACCTACAGTGATACGTCCACAACTAAACAACTTATGAGGAAAACAGAAATGAAGTCTGATTTCATATTTGAAAAAAAAAAACAAATTTTTTTATTTGGATGACAAATATCTATAATTAAATTTTGTCAACTAGAAAGTATTGGATCTCACTTACACATTTGAATATATTTCAATAGAATGGTAGTACATAAATCCCCAGCTACGTAGTTTATTATTCATATTTTTTTTTAATCAAACTAGTTGACATACAGGACATTAATATCACGCAAATATTGAAATATATCGTGATCCAGTTACCGCGATGGTATCACGTGGAGATAAATATTGATTGAGTTACCTCAATAACAGTCGGTCAGTGCATTCATCACCATTCTAGACTTCCTGACCCAAAATAACATAATAGTCATAGTCAATTGAAGTATATGTTATGCCTCTAAGTCTACATACGCTCCCACACCCCTGATAATAACTTATTTCTTATTGCATACTAATTTTTGACCTGGTGGAAATACTTACATGGTCTCATATAATTATATAATCCGAATCCTTGTAAATGTTTTGAATGTACTAAAATTCGTATTTTTTTCTCAAAACAGCACATACGAACCAAATAGGTTATCTTTTGAAGTATTTTCAACTTTCTGTTGGAGAAAATGAATGGACTGGTTACAAAATTTGCTTTTATTATGGAATCTGCTGTTGATGATATATTATTTGTTTATCAGCAGAATGAAATATTAAGTCTTCCCTGTCAGTACTTAAAATACTTCAATTTTCTTTGTTAATTGAATTGCATGTATGTCCTTTGTCAGAGTATTTTTTTTTTTTTTTTCTTGTATTTCGCTTCAATCGTAAGTGGCGTTTGTAAAGTTGCAGTTTTTGCATTATTTTTATCAATAGCAAAATCGTGATTTTAATATGCAACTGAGCAATATCTAATATATCTAGATCGTGATCATTTAGAGCGTCCTACTTATAAAGATTCCAAATTTATTGAACTGAAATCTTAAAGACAAGTATTTTGTTCACTGTTTAATAGGGCTTCATTGAGATAACAATTTGAATATGATATCATTTTTAATAAATAATTTCCGATCATAATTTGATAAGATTATGGAAAGTATTAACAATATACGACTGCATAACATATGATTAGGTGCAAATCCACAAAAAAAAAGAGGAAAACTGAATATTTTATCGCTTAATGAATAAACAAAAATGTTGATTTTCCACTATCAGAGACAGCGATTTACTGTTTTTTTTTTTTTTGTTTTGTTATATTTGGCAGTAACCAAAAAGTAGAAATAATAACAACCATCATTGAGATAACAAATTGATTTAATGTTTTCATATATTTTTGTCGGTAAATGTTGCACGTTTTATATGACGACACATTAAAATGATTCATGTGCTGCAAAATAAAAACAGACGGTTGCGATTATCGCTTGACACTTGACATAAAATATTATAATTTTTTTTTTTTTAAATACATAAATTATCAATAATAATGGCTAAAATGGTGAAATTAGGTTTAAAATATATTGGGTGCTAATACTTTATTATGGGAGTTTGGTATTGAAATGCAACTACATAAATTTCAAATTCGACTGGAACCAATTCAAGTACTAAAAGATGGTAACTGCTGACACTTAACTTTTCATATACCGACTTTAGAGTGCCAATTTTGTCATCAGTATTAAATTATACTGTGGTGGTTGACTAACATCCAGATGTTGATCAATTTATATTTACCTACCGAACCACCGGAAACATGATCACAATATAACACCAATTTATTATGTTGTATGATCATATTTTATCAAAAATTGCGACCACCAACCTTTATATGTTTCATATATTTTACAGTACATTGGAAAATAATGTTATCTTTCTAATAACATTTGATATTATATGTGTATTAGAAATGGAAACATAGTAATGTCACCATATTGCGCCCTTATAACGTAGAGGTTAAGAAAATGATGATCATAAAGAAAACATAGGAAGAAACATTTTTCCTTCATAATATCCTTCATAACATTTCAAGTCAACAAGATTGAGTTTTATAACTTTCTATTTGTGTATAAAAGTATTTAAGGAAAATAATTGACACCATTCAAGGGGTGTTTTATATGAAAATAATTTAATGTTTTTATTTTTAAAAGATAGAAACTCTTGCCGTAATTACTTTATGACACTAAATATGAATCTTTGAGAGTATTCTATTTCATGTTCGCAATATACTTTAAATCACATATTATTCAGATTACCATAAATGAATTCCACATTTTGGTAATCAAAAAGATTCACAACTTTCAATTACAATATTCTTAGATACAAAATCACACTTTCTAACATAACTTTTTTAAATATTTTAGATTTTTAAATTGTATAGTTTCACTAGCAGAAACACAAGGACAACACTAAATACTAAACTGTCAAGTTTTCCAACTTCATTACGAACAGCAACATTGCCATTCTTGTATTTTTTAAATTTTTACTTTTTAATGAAATTTGTGTGTTTTGTTGAAGGATCAGATCGCTTTTGAACAAAATAACTTTTTAAACTCTATCGACTCCTATAATTCGGATAGAGTTACCAAATATTTCATATCTTTAATTAATTTTCCAAAAATTTCCGTGCTAAGACCAAAATATTCTAAAATATATGATACCATTGTACTGACGTGTTGATAACTCAGATGTTTTTATTAAATCATCTTCAATCTTTTATTTGATCACATTGCTATTTTTTTGAATCCTAAGTGATTATTGAGTATCGAAACGAATCCAAAACTCTAACGGATAAAAAGTATAATAGAAAACTCAGCTGTATGTAAAAGGCAAATAATTGGTCGTAGTGGATGTGGAGTGAGCGACTAACACACAGATGTTGCTGAACCAATGTTTTGTCATCATCTTAATTGTTATACCTCAAGAACTAATTTGTCATTTCTAATTTGCATACAAATGTGAAATTATATTACTATAATTGAAATTTACCAATAATTTTCTAGTTCCAAATTTAAATGTTTCAGTAGACTGGTGCATAAATTTCCAGTTACCAAATGTGTTGATGAAAACTCCTTTTCGACCAAGAACATAATTATCAATGAATGCTAGCATAAATGAAATGTATATATAATGAGCCTACAAGATGGTGATATTGATAAATGCGAACATCAATCTAAAATCATCTGTGTAATAGAAAACTCATTAATTCAAGAACAATGTGACGAAGATCCGTCAATAAAGAGCATAGTTGATGGATCGATTTAAATGTGCTGACGGTAGGCATAGAAATAATGATAATGAATATTTAAAAATGTATATCATTTAGTGAATGGAATAAATTGCGATGTTTGCCACAGTGTAAGAGATGAAAGGCAAGAGCAATAGTAATTAAGATTCGCGTAGACTTCAAAAAGATCAAGACATTAGGTTCCTAAGCATGAACAAGTGATTTGAGCACATTTCAGTTCTCAATTGTTGTAAAATATATGTATACTATAAATTTACCATTATACTACATGGAAGCGTCAGGCGACTCTACGATGTTTAACTGACATCTCTAATAGACATAAAGCATCTCATGCCAATAAATCAACTATAAATTAGAGACTTTTGAATGAAAAATAATATGAGCTCTGAATATTTCACTTTTACCGGCTTCTATTTACTTCCCGTTGTATTGTTAACATTTATCTGCTGTATAAAACCAGTTATGTTTTGCTGGAAGTTAGATTCTTCTAAAATGTTTAAACGTAGTTAAGTTGAATGCGGTCGAAATCTTGAGCAAGATCGATGTGGCACATGGAAATCGGTGTGTTGTATTCATTGGAATATAAGTTGTCGTCATATGAATATCGAATCAATAGTTGATATGTTCTTTCCGAAGCCATTCTGTTCCTCCCAAATCACAGTATTTAACGTGATTTCCTCACCAATAATTTTAGTGAGGAGTTTCTGAACAGCACTTAATAAAGTGATACCACGATAGTTTTTCGTTTTAGTTTTACTGCCATTCTTAAATATAGGTATTTGATGAAATGATTTATTGAACAATTTAACAATCTCAGCAAATCGGTTGTCCCCACCATATTTCAGACACTCATTTGAAATATCATCAATAGCGGAAGATTTTCTATTTTTCAATGTTATAATTGCTTGTTCAATCAGATGAACTGTTCAGTATTGGTAAATACGTTTTGAAAATGCGTAACACATGTTTAAGTAGATACTGATGAATTTTGGGTATATTTATTTACAGGTTTCTTTCTGTTTCTGAGAAAATTCCAAATTTTCTTTTGTTCACCATACATATCATAATCCATGTCGTTTTTAAAACGGTTTCAGTATTTCTGTCTAATTTGTGTTATTTTGGAATGAATTCTGTTTCTAATATAAAATACTCTTTATTTTACTGGGATTTTTAGGCTTCTGTATTTTAGGTACATCTGCCGTTTAGCCGTTGCCAAAAATCTTCACTTTTTCTATTTCAGTAGAATAAGATAACATCCAATTTAAGGTTCGCCTCGGTACCTAATTCAAGCACTTTAACTTATATGGCAAAATTTAACTTATTGACTATCAGCATTTAGGGACATTGACACAGTGTCAACAAACAATACATTTATTTCCTCTATTTACCATCGTCACAGAAAATCATACTGCGAAAAAGGGACTTTCAAATTTATTTTTATTTTATATCTGAAATGATCGTAGGGTGCAAACATAAATGAAATAATTATTACATAGTAAACATTTTTGATGTTCATAACATACAGGTGAAACTGTAACCATACATATTCCATTTACGTACTGGTAAGGTTAATTGGGCCCAATAGTACTATAACTGTTTGACATTATATAATTAGGAATAGGAAACTTTTTCATTAATTATTTTGTATTATTCATAAATTTTAATATTAAAACCTCATATAGGGAAATTTTCTCTCAAGAGCTTCTTATTCCTCTGTAGCCGAGCTGCTAATTTTCATTAACCTTGAAAAGCTAAAATAAAAGGCTTACGAACGAATAATTTGACTAAACAATTTCTTAGGGAAATTTGTGTATGAAGAAAATTGGTGAAAATTAAAGTGAACATATAATATATTATAAGAAAATGTGAAAATGATAGAAATATTTAAAATTCATTTGAGAGATTTTGTGAATGTTACAACGTGTGCTAAGAAATCCAATTACATTATGTAAACGTTGCATATATGCGTACCATATAATTAGTCTGAAAAGATATTCAAATTATTTTTGTTTAAATTTTCATTCGTTATCCATTTTCATATGTACAAACAAAATTTTCTGACTAATTAATACATAATTAGCGATTATTATAGGTGACGAATGGAGTAGTCGACTATTATTGAGGTTACTCAACCTGTTTACGTGCACGCGGTGTCACTGGTAACTCGATCACTGTATATGTCAGTAATGGCGTATGATCGAGGATATAAGAAGCTGGTGTTAATGTCATTTTGTTGAGTAGAAGTAGCATCTGTTAAATTGACATCATTAATTTGATGCTAATTATTGGATCCGAATTTTGGAATTTTTATGGTGGACTGTGGTATCTGATTAAACGCATAGACTCAATTAAGTTAACAACCACAATGTGGGCATACATTTATGGAGAGCCGTTAGTAAATGATGAAAATGAAGAGGCAGGTTCTAGCATTCTAAATGAACAAATGATATTTCACTAAGTACTAGCCTAGAGAACAATATTCAGCAGCATTTTCATTGAATAGTAGTTTATCTAGATTTTCAAGCCCTGGTAAGATGGCAACTCATTTATTGTGTTCAGTTGGCATTTGAGGTATTTTTGTCTGAAAGCAAGGCCATTTCTTATAAGAATAGTGGTGTCATCCATGCGGCTACTGCATATACTTTAATTATAATCATAAATATATGGAATAGACTATTATTGATCATTATGTGTCTAGGATTAAGTTTCAGCAATTAGCAGAATATGTATTCTGAAGAACCGTGTTAGTGCAGAAAGTTCATATCATTTTTAATATTTACCTTAGTTACTAGATATCAATTGTAAATTAAAAATTAAGTTCGCATCTGTGATCAGGATTCTTATTTACGTATTTAGCTATGAGGATTTTCACTCTAACCAAACATATATCAACATTAATTGTGGACAGAATTTATATGGCTAACTGAGTTTTTTAAAATGATTATATGATAATGCTAGGTTAATGATATCTTGAAGGATGGAACGTACTCATTGCAGTGTTTTTTTATTGTTATAAGTCACGGCGTTATATATGATAACTTAGACAATATATGATTTCGTGAGGATTTCAACTAAAAATTGAGACTTTCATTTCATTAATTTTCGACTTTAATTCTTTATATATATAACAGCCATATTGTCAGTGTCATTGACGCATTTAGAAGGACATAGTGATGACTAAGTTTGTGGTTATGGTTGTGACACATATTTATTTCATAACCATACATAACTAGCGGTCTTTCAATGTCAATGATTTTTGTATTTAACATATATTTAATGTTATAACGCATTAAGCATCTGAATCACTAGATAATGGTGTGATTATATGGCTTAGGTTCTTCTAAAATGAGGTTTTTAGTCTTGCAATATCAGACACAGTCTTTATGCCACATAGATATCACACCTCTTGAACAATTTCAATACCGGTACAACCCTAATCAATATATCTAATGATGAATGCGTTTTCTATACCTTGCCGAAGAAAGGCAAATTTAAGTATGTGCGATAATTGGGGAGGTATCACCTTGCTGAAAACAATAATCAAAATTATTGCGAATTTTGTGCACGAAAGGATTAGCTCAGTATTACAACCGCATATTCGAAAAAAGTAAGAAGGTTTTTGATCTGGTTGATCTTGCACGGATCCAGTAAACACATTACGTCGATCGAATGACAGAATCTACAACGGCTTGTAAAATACAGCTCGTAGTTTGGTCCAAAAATTAATGTTTTTAAAACAAACCTAAACAAATTGAGGAGGTAAAAAAGTTATAGTATTTACGAAGCTATTTGGCAATAGATGGCGGTGCTGTCAAAGATGTCAAGTTGCGCATACAAAAGACTGAGTAAATGTTTGGAATGCGCAGATTTCCCATAATCTAAAATAGCGTTATTTATAACAAACTGTTCGTAGGTACTACGAAACTTTAAATACAAGTGCCATAGGCGAATCTTTAAAATATTTTGGTCAAATATTATATCAAATGGGGATTTGTGGAGCCTGGCGGACTTCGATGGAATGAACAAGATTGTCGGTCGTAGAAAATGGAATTAGAAAGGCCATACTCTGAGGTGTTATGTTGATGATATCGCAAGATTTGCAATTAATTTGGAACTTTTAGGGTAATAGAAGACCGGGTAGTTTAAAATCAACGTAGCGGAGTACTGTCAGTAGAGAGGCGAGTACCTGTGGTATGATTTTTAGCGAGGTGAATTTACTGATCAGAAATCGTGAATAATGGTGGATGTGTGGTGTTGTTGATGGATATTTAAAGATTCTGTTGGTGTCCATTAGACTAATCTCTAGTATATGAAATGTTGACAGTTTGTTTGATTGACAATATATGAAAATATTCGAATAATCAAAGCAATAAACAATATATCACTTTCATTATATTAATAAAAAATGCAAAACAAATGAACCTTTTTTATTAATCTATCATATTTACGATAAAATCTGTAATTTAACTTAGAACAAACAATAATATTGATTGAACATTGGTGTCGTAAATATTAATGAATTATATATTAAAGTATGAATTATTTTGGTAAATTATATTGGTTTTTATCGATCGGTTCGGTTGTTATGGTTTGATGCGAATAAACTGATTTGCAAATCATTTACAATCAATAAAATACTTCTCTAATAAAATGTAATAAAATTTATCAGACTTATGCAGTAATGATATCATTGTGAATGGTAGGCCGACTAATAATCAGAGGTTGCTCAATCAATATTTTCCTCGCCGTGATGCCACAGGAAAGTCGATCACAGAATGTGTAAATTAAAATAAGTAGTCGTGATCAAGAATATTAATATTAATATCTCACTTGGTGGACAACTATCTTACCAAAAAACTAGACTGCTTTGGCTTCACATATCAATCTCAGAATTATTTAAATATATGATGACCAGCTATGTTTTCCGTCAAAAATGCAGAATCACAATTCCTCGGCCCCAAAGTAGTCATTATATACGTTGTATAGGGAATGTCTCCATGATAAAAACCTAATTTGAATTTCTTGTGCAAATGACCCGTATACCCGTCAGCATTTTTGGTAGAAAAAAAAAATACTAAACTTTTATGCACTTTTGATAGACCTTCGCCTATATCTGACGAACTTGTAGGTCAATTGAAATCGCTTGTGAGCGAAATAATGTCAAAGATAACCCTTAACATAGTCATTGAGTCTGCCTAATTCTGCCTGCTTGTAGTTCATATATACTTTTCATGAGCTTCACCGCTCATATTGTGCATAAAACCTGAATTTTCTTGTTCTATTTTGTCGGAATAAAAACAAGTCGTTTCTGGTAATTTTTCTGCTGCGAGACAAACTTTGCATGGACATAAGCGTAATGTTCCCAAACTTGTTAACAGCAACCCTTGCAATAACTGAAAAATTGTGTTGAGCTTATCCTTGTTATTATTTCTGGAAATTCCTGTACAGTGTCCCGTATACACTTAATATTTTCTTTCATTTGCCAGTAGGGTTGATTAATGTCGCTTATCGAAAATTTGCAATCAGACTGTTTATTGCTGGTTCACACATTGACTAATATGCATGTAAACAATGAATTATTAATTTTGAAAATAAAATTCAACGATTTTGATGCATTGCTCGATTATCACTTAAAATTTCCCAAATATTTTTAATAAAATACGGAAAGAATATGAAAAGAAAAACATTGAAGTACAAAGTTATAAACATCACAACATTCATTAAGCGACGCCATGCTGTAGAAGTATGTATTACTTACAACTTTCTCGCCATCATTTCGGACTTCCGATTGTCCGTGTTCCACCTGGGTGTTGTTTCATTGAAATATATGCGATTCTATTATCTGGCATTATTTCAACATGGTATCTTCAATAACGCCTTCTGGTTCTTGTCTATCTTACTATGTCTTGAATGTGACATTCATTTCGGATACCATCACTTCTGATTTTATCTGTGAGTGAATGACCGGTAATTAGTATCATTTCTGTTGTCCTCATAAGTTGTTTAGTTTTGGACGTATCACTGAATCACAGTATGGTTCGTATAATAAACGCTACTGTATAGTTGACTTGCGATAATATAACCAATTACAATTAAGTTTCAGTGTTATTTTATTCATAACCATATTGAATAATATTGGAATCAAACTATCAACCTTATGGATTCCAGTTGATAGTGGTATTTCATTTGTGAACTTTCCATTTACTTTAAATCGCCTTGAGTTGTTAACATTTATCTGCTGCATAACACCAGATATGTTTGTTGGATGTTAGTTCTAAAATGTTTATAACAGTGTCAAGTTGGATGTGGTCGAAAGCTTGTGAATTAACGACGAAGCGGACGAAAATTGGTAATTCTCCACAAGTTGCCGTAATATGAATATCGAATCGATAGTTGATCTGTTCCATATGAAGCCATTCTGTTCATTGCAAATATTAGTTTTTGACGTGATTTCATCGGCAATAATTTTAATGAAGAGTTTCTAAACAGCACTTAGTAAAATGATACCACGATAGTTTAATGTCCTTCTTAAATATACGTGTTTTTGCATTTGTTCTCCAATCTGTGGGTATCTTTTTACATTGAAGAAATTTATTAAACAATTTAACAATCAAAATAATTAGGTTGTCACTACCATATTTCAGATATGCCTGCAAGTTTTTCGTTGCAAAAATCTTCACTTCATCTGTAAACCATGGCTTAGTGTTATGTTTTGCATGGATATTAACTTGCTTTTGTTCAAACGCTTCATATATGCTGGTTTATTAATATTTTATTTTAACTTGAACCATGCCTCTTTGATCGTTATCTTCATCATTGATGGAATTGATCAAGATTTTAAGTTGTATTCTCATATAGCTGCTTTGTGCTTGGATCTATAATAGATACAATATTTGTTTTTTGAATATATTACCTTAGGTTTTAGTAATTTTGCAATTATTATGATCTTACAGAGAAACAGTATATGATCCATATCTACAATACCAAAAGAAAGAGATCTTGTATCTAAAATTTGTGAGGTATCAAAACTTCTGTTTGTTGACTATTGACCTCTGATATTATGCCAAGTGTATTTATGCTGATATTTATGTGAGAAACTGGTATTGTCAATTCAGAGTTCATTGTAAGCACAAAAATCTTTCAGTGCCTCTCCATTTTCATTTAATGTTTCTTCGATAAATCTTTATTAAATGCCATTTAATACCGAAATTCCCACCCTAGTATTCATATCATTATAATTATTTTGTCGTTAGATAAGAAGCTATCTAACACTTACTGCAAGTCATCACATAATTATTATTTCATTTCCATTAACAGTTCTTGATTTTTATTGCAAAACAATGTTATATTCCAGCAAGTAAATCGCAATATATTCTTTTTCCATTTTCGTTTTGTCCGTGTTCATGTACTTCATGTACTTCATGTACTTTGAGCGGTATTCATTTATAGTCTAAGAGGTAATCTGCTGAACTAACCTCCGACCTTAAGACATTTGAAGTCATTTCCTACTTTTAGCTGTCGTGAACTAATGTGAGCTATTTGTATTGCCGTTCATGTCTGGTAATCTGACATTTTGATTGTTTAGTTATTATGTTCTCATTGGGTTCCGGATTAGAATAGTCACTGCTGCCATACAGTAATCCCAGAGACTTTCTAACATGACCGCTGATTGTTAGCGCGTCCAATGCAATCTATAGTAATTGTTGTTGAGACCGTCATAAGATTTGTATTATACGGATAATAATGCGTTAATAATCGTAAAAGTGGATTTGAAACAATGTCGCATCTGAATTATCGGAAACAATATTCCATTTTGTATTATCGGATCAAAAATATTAAAACGTAAACAAAACAAAGTATAAAATGTTCATTATTGGATTATAGGCAAAAATTAAGTTACCAGGAAAGATTACCAGCATCATCGAATTTATCTCTTTTAAAAATCTATGTCCACGTTTCTAATGTTTAATTCTGTCAAATTGATCGAATGAAATCAATTGTACTTAGATTTCATGTCCTTTTCATGTTCATAAATTGATTTTTAGTGTATATTACAATTTGGTGATTAGTTAAATATTACAGTGGGATTGATTTGAAAAAAATAAGGTGGAATTTTCACTTTCAATATCTTATATTGTTATTTGAATTGATTACTAAATTTCAAGTCAATAGTTAATATTTTATTAAAGTTTAGGCTTTTCAGAATGCCGCAAATCATGTGATGTTTGGTAAATCTTTTATGACATCGCGGTTTTGATTTAGTTTCAAGAACATAATATTTCAAGCAAACCTTTATTGCATCCCCTATTTAACCGTATAACATTTATTTAATCATAAATCGGTTTTTAAATATTAATAAAAGAAAAAAATATCGATAGATATTTGAATATTTGGAACGCAAATAATAGGAATATTAGCAAATGATGTATTTAAATGGCTATAAAATAATTCATGTATTTATCAATGCCAGATACCATGAATATCAGGCTCCTATATATATAAATATTTCAACCTTATTTATTACAGGAATATTTACAACGAATAAATATAAAAACGAACAAAAAGTAAATACAAATATGTTCAATCTGAATCACATTACCCTTAACGACGTTCTATATCGTTGGCTTATTACTTCTTAATTTACTTGAAGTATTATTGGTTTTATTTATTTATCATATTTTCACCCCAAAAAAAATTTTTTTTTTCATGAGTTCTATACTGTGCCTCACAAACAAAATTGTAATCATTCTCAGGCTCTATGTACATATAAGTCTATGTATATATCTGAGTCGAATTCCATAAAATTATCCGTGCAAAACATAAGCTTAATAAAAAGTTTATTTACACAATACATTAAATTAGACCAAACAGTATATTTATGGATCAAATTCATCCATAGATCAAAATTTTATTTGGAGTCATTAAAATTGGTTACAGAGAATTACAGAAACTGACAATACATGAAAGTGAATGTGAAGGGTGTGTCAAAAACACTTTAGACTGTCATGACGTGAGACCGGTGTTCCCATACCATAGAAGGTACTATTTATTTAGTATTTATTTTGTATGTAATTTAATCAGAATCATCATTTCGCACTGCACTAAATCAGTATCGGGATGATGTTATTAAATGAGGCTTGGTTATACTGGCAAATTAATTATCATTAGCTTTTATACAGATTGCATTATATAGTTGACATACATATAATATATTCCACAACAAATGAATGGGCTATATGCAGAGTTAAGGACAGCCTATTAATATGAATTTTATCCTTTATCTTTTTTTTCCTCCATCGTACATATCTGTAATTTTATTCCTCCATTGCCAATATATGTGAAGTGAATATATGCGAACTTTTCTCGTTTCACATCAAATTATAATTTAATTTCATATATTTAAGGTAAACAAAATAGCAAATGTAGAAATGTTTGCTAAAAGAAAAATATTTCATTAAATAAATATTCGATTTTCTTTTTCAACCACCAAAAAATAAATGCAATACACAAAATACAAGTACATATACACCACTCCTACGATATGTGAAAAGATTTTGGAAAAACAAATTTTCGTTATAAATTCATGAGAATTAATTTGAATGGGGTTTTACATATACGACGAGCAGCATATATGAATTATTTTTGATCCTTCTTTAAGTACGGATTTAGATTTTATTTAAATTTTCCGTTAAGCTTACGAGTATGTTACAGAGTTGAACAAAAAAAATTCTATTTTATAAATTCTGCTGAAAGTTGCTAAGATGTTCATAATATTATCATTCTGTATTAATGTTTATCTGCTATTATGCTTAATAACCACGAAAATTGTGACTATTTAGATCATCGATTGGCAAAAACTCAAATATGTACACAATCGATATTTGTAATACGATCTGGATTTCTGAACATGTTAAGGGTATGTTATTCGTGAGAAAAGCACAATATTTTAGAATTCACTAGCAAAATGTATAGCAATCTTATAGATTTAATCAGCAAAAAATTGTTTAGATGAGCATTTTATATTGAAAGAATAGTATTTGCAATTTTAGATCTTAACGATTCAGCTACATTTTACTGAATCCCTTATACAAGTCTAATAGAGTTTCGAAATATTATTAAATTCGTATCATCATGTCAACCATCACTAATTATGGGAGTATAAGACACAAATGAACAACCGTAAAGGCTCAATATTACTAAGATGATATTAGATCGTAAAATAGAAAACCAAAATCGCCCTTAAGTGCACCATGCTTTTAAGTAGGAATGCTATTATTGCCGCATATGATACTAATAGTTTAAAAAAATGGCGAAAAAACTACAATTCACAATAGCATCTTAATTCTCAGTCGCATTTTTCGTTCGTTCGGAATATAATCGAATGACCACTTTTCATTTGTTGTGGTCTTTGTCCACTTAATATTTTTGGTGAAATATACTTAGCCGCAACTGCTTTGCCGAATATTTGATAGTGCCATTCGGATTTCGCATTGACTTCGACCAGAATCATTGAATCTTCTTGTAGCAGATTTTCTTTTGACTGAACTTTGTGCTACCTGAACCACAAACCTATTCAGCAACTCGTTAAATTACTCTGTGTACCTGTCCATTTGCACATAGTTTGAGATCTAGCAGTCAATACTAGATTGAATTGGACATTTTGTTGTGTAGCATTTTGCAGTCAATTTTATGAAACCAGTTGATTGTATGGATTTGCAAATCATTGTATTCCAATTTTATCGAAGATTATGATGCAACATATCAGACATCAAATTATCTAAACATTTCTGTCTTCATCGTTCTACAGTCAATTAACAGAAATACGTTTCGCAGTATTTAATATTTTAGCCGGTGCTCTTGCGACCACTCTTAGTTTTTTCGACAGAATTCAAAGGCGAGTATATAGGTGATGATCGTATATAATAACCAGTAAGAGAATTTCACTTCAGCATAAGCACAATGTATAGTTGGCTCGCTTTATAGACTATGCAAATGTAGAGGGGTGCGACCCTATTAAATTATAGTACTACACAAAAAAAAAACATCTTGTGGTTGTAATAGCGATTGAAAAATTATATCGAGGGATATAAATTCTATGTATAACAAAGTTTTTAAGGGCGTTTTAAATTCTATGTCACATTATCGTGAATATATGTTATCCGGGGGCAAGGTTTAATGCTTCAAAATTGCGTCATGTAGACGCACTAAGTAGATTCTCCGCTATTATAATCATAGAAACTGGTGTTATACATCGACTGGAAAACGATCAGGCACTAGATGACGAATGCAGACTTATTGGCGTTATTTTAAAAAGAGAAGAATACTACTTAATAACAATTTGTCTTATCCAAGTACTCAATTGAAAATCCAGAAAAATGATTTACATGTCAAAGTTACAATTGTCCTGGGCATTGATGTTAAAAGGCATCCAGGCCGTGATTGGAGGGTCTCTAGTAGAATATGTGGCTAACATATTCTACTTTAAATCTAGAGCCAATAAAAATCACCGCAACATGGCGACTGTGCCGCCATTAGGCAATTATTGTTGCCAATTTGATAATAACCGAATATAAAATTGATTAAGCAACTCTTGGGCGACATATAGAAATATGTTCGACTTCGATTAACCCACACGATTAGTCAGGACTCTGTGAAAATGAGGATGGAGAAGATTGTTCAAATTGAATAACCTTAGCATCTCAAGTCCTAGTGAGTTGGGTTACTGACTTTGCGTCGACCGCCGGCAGTAAAACAAAAGTCAAATAAAAGAAAGTAGAGAAATTGTAAAAACACTAAACGGTGTCAGAATAGTTGTTGACAGAATAATTGAGCCAAGGTTTGTGTCTGTAGATAGAATAAACAATAGGGTAATGTCTTTAAAGATATTATTAGACAATCAACAAACCATGAATATTATTTCTGTATATGCTCCACAAACAGGAATGAATTCACTAAGATGGAATTTTGGGAATATCTGGAATCAGTTTTACAAGGTCTTCCATTAACTGAAACCAGGCTGATTATGGGTGATCTAAAGGGACATGTTGGCAAGAAAAATCTAAATATTAATGTTTGTTATGTTGGTTACGGTTTTGGCAATAGTAATTCTCACGGTGATGATATTTTGCAATTGGCATGGCATATAATTTGACCATAGTAAAAGCTTACGTTGCAAAATAGGAGGAACACCTAATAACGTACAAAAGTAGTAGTAACTGATCACAAATTGATTTTATACGATGTGATAGAATAAATTTGAAATATTTTAAAGACAGCAAGGTGATACCTGGTGAGCCTCTTACTTCTCAGCACAGCTGGCTAGTATCAAAACTCGTTTTTAAAGAAACAAGGAGAAGTCAAAACAACACCTTGGTATGTCAAAAGGTTATTTGCATATTGGAAAAGAAACTTGGTGGTGGGATACCGAGGTACTGAAAAATATCACGAGAAAGAAAATATCATACAAAACTTGACAAATAACTCGCTCCAGTGACGATTTAGAAATGTATAAAACAGCAAAACGAGAAGCACGAAGGGCAGCAGCTGTTGACAAATCTAGAGCCACAAATCATCTATATGAGCGCGCCTTGAGTCTGGCGATGAAAACGAGATATATAAAATTGCTGCGCAAAGAAATGCTGCAGGCAAGGACATACATTCTATCAAAATCATAAAGGATGAGAGTGAAAAAGTTTAGATTGCTGACAGAGAAGTAAACAATAGGTGGAAGCAATACCGCAATAAACTTTCGAATGAAGAAAATCCTCATCAACCGATTTCGGAATCAAATCCTATTTTGCGGCCAGTCAATGCGGTTACCCAAAGGTCGAAAATGCTGTGAAAAGGATGAAGCGAAATAAGGCAGTTGGTCCAGATGACATCTCATCAGATCTTTGGAAATATCTGGGTGATCATGGATACCAATGGTTAGCAAAGTTAATAACTAAGATCT